>PVHY01010969.1:0-49769 GCA_004024945.1 Uropsilus gracilis | reverse complement strand
GGGGGGGGGGGGGGGGGGGAGGGGGCAGGTAACAGATTTGATCACTGGATCTACATAGGTGATTCAAGTCAGCCCTCCTTACAGTCACAGGAGAAAAGAATCCAAAACTACACAAACAATCCCGTACTCAATTCCAGCCACTTAAAATTCTCAGGGCTCCTACGCATAGAAGAGTGCCATGTTATTCTGATCCTGTTAGATTTCCCCCCTCTCCCCAAAAAAGCAGTCTTCCTTTCTCAATTTGATGTGGCATAAAGGGAAAACCAATAATTTATGTGGAAAATTCCTTGAGAAGTCTCAATTGTAAAAAATGGCCTATAAAATCATACCGATAGCACATCAAACCTAAAACAACAGTAGGACGAAGTAATAGAGGACTGAATAATATACAACCTGCATGGAGTGATCCCTGGAGAATGCTGGCGGTGCCCCTCTGGCTGCTTTGGGCATTTCCCCCTTGGTAACAGCTGCTGCAAACACTAAACCTGATTTTGTTTTTCAGCTTCTGTCGTAAAAGTGAAGGAAAAAAAAACCCTCCGATTTTCTTTCATTAGCAGGTGCTAAGTTAGCTGTTTCATACACGGGAAGTGACAACGCAAACTTTCCGTAAGTGGGGGAGAAACTTGAAGAGAAACAGAAGGTGTGGATAGGGTAGTTTTTGAACTTTGAGGCAGAATTAAAACTACCTACACTTTCCATTATGTGGCTTATCTTTGCACAGCTGTTAACAGCATCTCATTCACTGGGTGGTTTATAAATAAGAGAAATTTGTTTCTCACCATTCTGGAGATGGGGAAGCTCAAGGTCAAACCAACAACAGATTTGGTGAAAGGTATGGAGTTTGGTTCTCTGGTTTATCGATGTCACTTTCTAGTTGCAACCTCAACATGGCATTAGTGGAAATCGGGTCTTTTCATAGGGCCGCAATCCTATTCATGAGGGCCTCCCATGGCATAATCATACTCAAAAGTCTCTCTTCTAAACACTGTCACGTTGACTATTAGGGTTCAGCTTATGAATTGCATGGGGGAGGACATAACTATTTAATCTACAGCACATCTATTGTGGAGGGCACAGTATGTACACTGGCAGGACTTGCATACACAGGTGAGTTTCACTATTCATCTAATACAAGTCAGCTCCATCTGGTAGAGAGAAATACAACTAATAGTCATCTAACAGCGAAATATATAAAATGCATTCCCATTGTGAACGTACTTAATGTCCAAAGATGAGTATCTTACTGGTGAAAATGTATGCAAAGAAAAAAAAAGTAAGTTAAAGTGATCACTTTGATCTTTTAGTGTGGTTAGATACTTTAAGGGTCCTGTGCAAGCTAAGTATGGAAAAGAAAATTAAGTAATATTTCAAAAAAGAGGGTACCAGGAAGAAAATTGAAGAATAAAGGACCATTAATACCAATAAGAATAAAACAGCCTGATTGAAAGAGGGAGAAGGGATTTGAGCAGTCACTCTTAAAAAAAAAATCCAAATACTGAAATATGATAAATGTTATCATTCACTGGGGGAAAATAAAATCACAACGAATAGTTTTTATTACACACCCAAAGAATGGCTATCAGGAATATAGTCATTGGAAAAGAGCAAATGGAATTATTTTATAGTATTATGCTGATACAGATACTATAATCACTTTGGAAAACTGATGTTAATTATCAAAGCTCAACAATCACATAAACTATGACCTAGCAATTTCACCGAAGGAAGACACATACACGTATAGCAAGACATTTCAAGAATGTGCATCGCTTAATTCTTAATAAACAGAAACTTGAAATAATGGAAATGTCCATTCATTAATAAGTGAATGAAATACCATTCATTAATAAGTGAATTAAAATACCATTAAACATTCACTTTAAAAACTAGATAGTATTGCTGCATTCAAAAATCTCACAAATGTAATAGTAAGCAAATATCAACCAGAAACAGAAGAATATGATTCTTTTATGTCAAGATCAAAATAGACAAAAGTATTGGTCATACAGATCAAAGTATTTGTCATACAGATCAAAGTATTTATCTCTGAATGGTAGTTCTATAGGTTTATACATTTTTAAAGCACATTTCAAAGCTACATATAAATTCAGTGAACTTTACAATAAATATGCTATACCTAAAAAGAAAATTGAAGAGATTATAGGAAAGTAAAAAATGTGACCATAAAAGTAAAAATGTGCAGTCAATAATCAGAATATCAAATCCGTAGAATAGAATCTATCATAATACAGAGGGGAACAATAATGAAAAAAGCAAAATGGTCTTTGAGAATAAGATGAGAATACGAGAAAATGGAAGGCAAATAATAGGGATGCAGTATGCAATCATTAATTAAACAAAAAGAAAATATAAAGTAGAACTGAAAAAAATAAGTCATATGTATATTATAGTTCCAGGGTACTCTTGGATACAAACATCTTCAGATACTCAAGTCCCTCATATATAATAGTATAGTATTTGTATATAATGTATATACTCAACCACTGTAAGTAATCCCTGGAGAACTTCTAATACCTCATACAAAGTTAGTGCTATATAAATTGTTATCAAGCTATATTATTTAAAGAATAATCACAGGGAAAATTTTCAGTACAGAAATAAGTAATCTAAGTCTAATTATATAGTACCTATTTTCAATGCATGTTAGGGCCAGTCCGCGTATGCAAAATTGATGGATACAGCTTACCACGTGTCAAAGAAATCTTTTGTTTATTCTTATTGTTATTCTTACTGTTGTGAATTTTTAATTGAAGTACCACATTTTACACCTTGTTAGTGTTTTGACATTATTGAGCTTCCCCCAAGCCTGTGTAATCACAACATTCCTACACTTGGTTCTTTGACATAGTCCATTTTTCTCCCTTTTGAAAGATTTTAAATGTGAAAAATATTTAAAAATGAATTTCAGTCCATAGGTATTCATCAATTGATAAGCAAATTGAAACAAAAAATCTAAAGAGTTTGGTACAATATTAAATGTTAAGCATTAAAGATTTTGCAAAGTTCCAACCATCAGCAATGACTCTCCAGAAGTCTACATTCAACCATGTTCTTCCTTGGAAACTGGGCAGAGCAAAAAGACATGATGGACAAAAATCAAGATGCCAAACTTCCTTATATGCAATATGAGATGCTGAAAGATGAAATTATAGTAGTGATAATAGAGCATAATTTCAGAATTCAATACTCATTCTGATTGATATTTGCTTAAAGTAACAGAAAATTGAAATATTAGTTCTTTTTCCACATATAGGGGATAGGAACCATATGAAGGCATTTAAGAATCAATCAAAATATAGAATCCATTATTTTAGAAGTTAACATTAAAATCAATCTATAATAAATTTAAATACAGATTTTTTGCTATCAATATTAAACTAGAGTTCAGGAAATTTTTTGGATTGCATTATTTGATAGAAAATGAAATATGACAAAATGAGAAAAAACTTAATTCACTTGTATGAAATGTTGGATGTGGACTAATATGGGATAAGGGCCGGGGGGGTGGGGGGGAATAAAGGGATACAACTCTGTCAACGTGGGTCAGCTCCAGTTTTCTATGAGGACATTTAATCTTGCAAATTTGAAGATGTGAGTGGTACAAATATAGCTGGAGATAATTTTCTGGGATGGTTGTGAAGTTCCATAGTTTGAGAGTCACCTCTGTTTGAGGGAAAGGATGGTATTATTCTCCAGGCTCAGAAGACTTGGAAATATCCTGGTCATAAAATTCTATGACTCATAAAAGACTGGAAGACCATCTTCCCCCTGCTCTTAATTATCTACTTGTCATAGATCCTCTCAACATATATGTCTTAAGTCTTGTTTCTACATCAGCATGTGATAATTAAAATAGTTACTTGCAATGGTAACTTAGTATTGAATTCACTTTTTAAAGTAATACAGCTAAGAGGTATAAACCAATTCCCCCAAATCATATACAGTGTTATAAAGTACTTTGTCTCAATAAAGGAAAAACTATACTTAACTAATTTTAGTGGGGTAATAAAAAAAATAAATTTAATCTTCCAGGGATAGTAAAAAGTACCTGACTTCTAAGAGATGAAAAAATGAAATAAAATGTGCTTATTAGAATTGAAGTTCTATGTCATCAAAGAGATAAATGTAGTCTTGCAAAAAATGGTTATAAAATATCAAATCAAAATAATTGAAAATTGAAAAATAACTCATAATTTTATATATAATTCATAAAATATTTTATACAATTTAGTGTGAAAATGATTGTATTAGTTCAACAATTTCAAATCTCAGAATAGATGAACAAAATAAGATACTGGGGGAATAAGGGAAAGATATAAGGAATTATAAGTTTGCTGACCAAAAACCAAGAACTTAATTTATTTCACAATTGAAAAGTAGTTGAGTACAAGTTTAAGCAGGTTACTTAAGTCTAAAAAAATACTCATTTATGGAATGGGAACAAAATAACATCAAATCACTGCACTTTCTATTAATAGACACACAAATACCCACACAGATATGTAGCAAAAGTTTGTGTTTCTGTTGTGTCTGTGTTGCTATTTTTCTTCCCTTCCAAACCTACTTCAGGGGAAAATACCTGTTAAGACTCTCAGAAAGCAATATTTAAATCTCAGAAATATTCACTAGTCTGACAAAGCTGGTGAGAAAAAGGCATTTTAACCATCACCTTGCTCACAAGTCAAACTACATAAAAAAGAGATTGGATGTGAAATATTTGCCTGTGGCAACAACCACGGCCAGGGAATTCATGCACTGTTTTTTCTATCTCCTTGTGATCACCTTCCCCCACCAAAATATAGATATAAAGCTTCCAAGCAAAAAGAAAGACTCTAAATCCTAAACAAGTCATTTCAAAAGATTTTAAATTGAGTTTCCTCCAAATTCTGTCTTGTACATCAACATTACTTCTGAAGAAGCACAAGTACTTCTTTGAAATTTCCACAGTAAATTTAAAAAGATAAAAGCATCAAGAGGGTAAGAGTAGAGTCCTTGACGACCACCAGAGAACGTCCCTGGATTCCAAGGAAGAGACTGACACCGTTTGTGTCAATCATTGGCAGTAAACAACTCTTTGTGTGACTGTTCACACAAAGATGTGATAAACTGTCAGAGCCAGTGCCCTTAGTCAATTATCTTCCATTATTGGGCCCCCATGAGTCCATGGCCCAATAATAAACACATTTATCAATGTGTTGCATTGATAAAAACTCATACTGATATTTACAGAAAATATATTCTATTAGATTCCATTAAAAGAGCTTCTCATTCTCTCTCACACATACACACACACACACACACACTCACACACTGACTAATACAACACTGACCAATGAAAATACAATGACAGAGAGAAAGAATAAAAAGGAGGTGAATCACATCCTGCTATTTTTTCCTGGACGGATGACAGATGTTATCACACATACAGAATTACCTCAACTTGGATTTCTAAAGTACACATAAGAAATGTCATGTAAGGCTTCTAACTGCAAAAATTCTGAGAGATTATTGAACTTACTGGCTAACTATGAAAAAGAGAAGAAATGAAATGCAATATTCAGCAATTACCAACATGTGCATTAACAGTCTTTATCAGCCAGTAAATAAGAAGATTTCCTCTTTAGTATACATCATCTATAAGGAGGATATTAAGATCCTCACATCACAGATATATAAAGTGATTGAGCAACAACTTAAAACCATAAGGACACACTTTCTGTGGTGTCTCAGCTACAAGCTTCCATGGTTCTCGATGGCAGCAGACGAGAAAGCAGGTCACCAAGCCTATATGTGGGGATCAGCGTATATGTGCCTATATGGCAACATCCAGTAGCGTTAACCCCCCTGGGCTCTGACCATAGCAGTGGCCATGTGAGTGGCTATGAGAGGCCTAAGAGGTTCTTCCTCACCACCCAACCCTATTAGCTTTTATGTGATTAATAGACAAAGCCAGCATAGGACAAGTTTAAGCCTAGTTTATATGAGTATGTTTCATGCATGATGCATTTCATACATCAAGGTTATATTTTATCTACTACTCTCTGAACATGCAGACTACATCTCTAAGCTACATGTTGTCTACTGGGCCCACCTGAGCTATAAAGTCACAGTGAAAAACAATCTCTTCTCTCACAGCCCTACACCCCCACACTGCTACCCTCACCTCAGACACAAGCTCCTAACTTGAGGACTCACTGCTGGTGGCCTATGAATTTGTTCACAATTCAACCATAGATCTTTGGCATCCTCCTTCCAGGTAAGGAGTTAAAAACTGACACTGAATTAGAGGAAGAAACTAAGCCATGAACACTAAGCTTGTTCATGCTGTTTTGCTCTAGGAGAGAACATCTAACAAAAGAGGAAAGGGTTGGGGGTAACCACTTGAGTTGTACACCCACCCTGGGCTATGTAGGTTCACCACTGGTGCCCACAGCCTCCAATAAGCCAGCACTGCAGTGAGAAGTCAGAGGCACAGGAAGGTTATGGTGGATACCACAGTCAGAGGAATGATCCATCCACCTGGGAGAAGAGCGGCTTGTTTGCAGAGAAATTCTTTTCCATTGATAAGCTTCTTCCTCTGTCTCTGACTTCGCTGTCTTCACCCCCTGTTGCATAGTGACACTGCCCTTTTAGTTCTCTTTTCTAGGCCCAGGAATGTGTATTTACACATGCACATGCACATGCTTTTTGGATACAGGTGTCCACAATCATGGGAGGCATGCATGGGAGGCAATCAAGAGTCAGGTGCTAATGGCAGGAGGGTGCAGGAAGCCTAATTTTAACTCATTTACTCTACAAATTGTTTTCTTCCTCTAATTCAGTATTAGTTTTTGTATTGTTTTTTCCATAGGAAGGGAAGACCAAATAAAGAGTTGGGAATACTCTATCGAGAATCTCTCTGCACACACACACACAAAAAAATCTGAGAACTGTAAGATTCTTGTCTCATATTGTCAATGATACTGATTGGCGTGGGTCAGAAAGATAAGTTTGAAGTCTTGTTAATAAGTGATTAAGGAGAGAACTGATGCCATAAAATTAATAGACTATTCTCTGCAGATGGTGGAAGAATAAACCATGACAGAGATTTCCTGAAAAACGTGGCAGACACATAGGCCAATCTCTGCTTCCTTCCCAAACCTGAGTAAAATGCACTTTCATAGCTAAAAGAATAAAAGAATAATCTACAAGGGCAAAGAAAATAATACAGGAAGAAAAAGCAATACTCGAGTGAAGATAATAAATTTGGGGAGGTAGTAAAACAACCAGTCCTCATTGCCATTTGTAAGCAGCAGGCTCACCAATCTGCATAGGCTCTTTCTTGAGGTTAGCAGTTACACAGATAGACCAGGCAGGGTAGGGCAGAGCCAGACCAGCAAGGCCCCTTGCCCCCAGGAATCATCATACTTTTTCTCTGGCTTCTGTCTCTCTCTGGTATTTGCTTGTTCTTTCATCCCATGCTCTCTCTTGTGCTCTCTCATTCTGGGATGACACCATCCTTCCATACTTTCCTCACAGGCCCAGGGGAGCCCACCCACACATGCCCACACCCACTAGGCCCAGGCATATACACAATTATGGGGAGAGCGGGCGCAACACCACAGGTGCTAGTCATAGAGGCCAAAGTTGGAAAAATCCTGACCAACTCATTTATCCTGCAAAGGACATCACTTAGTACATAATTTAAGTATGGACAAATAGTAATAATCCCAGCAAACTTCTTAAGTCATTTGTTGAAATTCAATACTCACTCATACTAAAAAAAAAAAAGACTATAAAATCTTGATTACTTGTCATGATAAAGACTATCATGAAGCAACTATTACCATATTCTAAAGGATATCACCCTTCCTACAAAAAGAGACACATTTGAAATCATAAACTTAGTATTTGTAATAAAACATAAGAAAGGGACTGAATAGCAACATAATATTTGGTATCACTCCATGGCTACAAAATAGAATAGTAAAAAAAATGGATCTCATCATAAAACTAATTAAAATTATGATAAATTAAAAACCTAAATAAGAAACATATATCAACATGAAGTAAAAGTTTAGTAAACAACGTTTGAAGAACACATAAAAGTGGTATTTTCCAAAGTACAAATAAAACTATATAAGATTAAATTTCTGAATTATAGTCATAAATTGAATTCACAAAAGGCATAAAAAATCTAGAGCTGATGTAACAGGAAAAGATTATATTTAAATATATATTTATACATAATTCTTGCTTTAAAATTAAACACAGGTTAGAAATGAGCAGTTATAGGCAAATAATTCATAAAATAAAGATGACTGTTTTAGTAAATATGCATTCAAATATTTAATCTTAATTGTATCTCAAGCACAGACTGTATGCTGTGATTTATTTATTGACTATATTAGTGAAATTAAATGATGCGTACTTTGGCAGAAAAAAATCTTAAAATTGGCAAATCCTGAAGAAAGTAAATATGTCTAATGGCAAGAATGGCAGAGAAAAACATGAAGCATTAATAAAAAATACCTTAAGGTAGGAAACACAAGTTTCAGTTAATTGAAAAAAATGTTAAAGTCATAATAAACTAAAAAAAATTGAAAAGCATGTTAAAGTCAAAATAAACCAAAATAAAATAAATTGGTATTTACTGTAATAGTGAAAAAGATTTGCATTTTTAATTCAAATCAATGCAACAAATGTTTCCCCATTTCTTTATTTTTTCCCATTTTCCCTTATTTTTATTTTTTCCCATTTCTTTATTATTTATATTAGACATTTTTCTGCTCTACAGAAAATTAAAAGTTGAGTAGTAAATACAGAATCTTATTTTTCTAAGAATTTATGACCTTTTATGAGTCAGAAAGTAAAGCACTAAAGAACAAATAAATTTTAACAAACTATAATATGTAATTTCATAAAATAATGTAACTAATATACATATTGTGTTATAAGGTATAAATGGCCAAAAGCCCTTTTATGAAAGATGTTTGGTATTTTATATAAAAGCCATAATCATTTTAGAACTCTTTGTTCAGAAATTCTATATCTATAAATTTAGTCAAAGAAAATAACATTTGAAAGGTTTTATATATATATATATATATATCTCACAGTGAATTAAGTTGTTTAATTTATTGCAAGGTTATTTAGGAGGTAAAAATAAAAAGTCTAGAGTGTTCCTTGGAAAATTGGTTACTTTTAAAAGTAATTACAAAGATCATAGAAACCAAGAAAAACTGTAATAGACATGTAAAACTTGAGATACATAATTTTAGCATTCAGCTAAGTATATTTTAAAAGTATAAATCTGGAAACAAATAGCATAGTAAAGATGCATATGCTCAGATTAGAGTTGATTTTCATTTATATTCAAAATTTTATCACCAAAAATAGATTCCCCCAAACAAACATTCATTAGAGGTTTCTAGTGGCTTTGGATTCTTTAATAATTAAGATAACAGAAATAAAATAATTGTAGACCATTTGCTAATATTTCTTTATTAGAATTATAGACAGATTACCATTTTTCTATCCAGCAGTGTTTTCAGATTTACAATTTAACTCCAATTGAGGTGAATGAGGAAAAGGGATTAGAGGTTTTATTCTGCTCATTTGTTAATTATCATAACTGCACAAGGTTTAGAGTGTTTACTCAAGTTTAATGTACTCAGAGTTTGCAGAAAGGCATGCAGTCAGAAATTCAGGAATGGAAGCTGGTCACAGAGAGAGAAGGGGTCACACATCACACATTAACCTCAGGTGTTAACATTGCCTATAACAGGGCACCATTTCCAACTCCTTTGTAATAGGAATACCAAAGTGCAAGGCTGTATCTGTCTGACCTGGAGACATGCTATCAACTGAGACAGCACCATTTCAGGAACTCAGCCTACTCCCGTGTGTGCATGGCATCATGGTTTCCATGGTTCTAGGCACCATTAGGAGATCCTACACCTAATGTAGTTTGGAACAAGATGGAAGAGGCAAGGATTCCTGCAAATTTATGGGGATTAAGTTTTCTTGTTCTTCAGAGAAAACCATGGAAAAGTTCTTCAGTTGTTGAGGCATTAGGAAGACCACATAGGATTTCTTCAACCATTTTGCTACCAGTTGAGGACTACACTGAGGGTTTTGTTATCTACATCTAAAAGCAACATAAATCATGTAAAATTAGCTTTCCTTCTGGAAGTTATAGGAAGTCACTGAGGACTACTGCTACTTCAAAGTCTCACAAGCATAATGGCCAATATTTTCTCCATATATGCTTGATTCAGAAGCAAATTTTCTCATTTGAATATATCTCCCCTGCTTGCTTGCTGCTCAGAAACAAGAATGATCACCTGACCTTAACAATTTAGCAATAATCTCTAAGATCAACATCCAATAGAGTCACATGAGGTCAGTGGCAACTTTAACCATTTTAATTTTTGTGAATAAATTCGATAGTTGTTAAATTTAAAACTTTGGGGGAAGACCTATACCTTAAATGATCTTTTTTAAAAAAACCTACTATCAAGCAAAGTTTAAATCGCCATCTGGGCTATTGTCCTAGGCTTTTTAAGAGGATATAAGTTTGACAAATATTTTCTCAATTCTAGTAAATTAATTTGGGAGAAATTTCATTTTGAAATATTATCTTTTTTAGTGAAATAACATCTGAAATGATAACTAGCATAGGAAAAACTAAGTTTTAAAATGTTACATTTAAAATGAAAACAAAAGAACAATTGTTCTTTTTATATTTTAATTTTTATTGAAGTTATGTTGCTTATAACATATAGGTCAATAATTATAACACTATGTATTGGGAATGATTTAAGGTTATATATATTTCATAACTTGTTAAGTACCATAAAAAGAGTACAAATTCTGTACTTTGTCGTAGTCAACAAGTTAGGAAATTTTGAACATAGATGGGGGAGGATGCTAGGTAGTATTTTTGTTATTGGGTGCCTATTATAACAATGCATAGTTGGACTCTAAGCAAGTCCTTTCTTCTTCCCTAGTGTAAGTGTTCTGCACATGTTTAATATATGGAGAAAATAATCTTCTCAAATCCCATCTAACATCAAACTTCAATGATATAATTTGACAGTGGCTCACTAAATAAGGGGCTATCTAGAGATTGTCCAGTCACTTTTTGTCTTGCTTAGGTTGAGATCTAGGAGAACAGAAGCACTTCTTAGGGATCTTCACTCATTCTAAGAAGAAAGTTCATGTGATTCTAGATAGTTCTATACACAATTTAACTAAATCTTAGTCTCTAGAAGATCAGGAACAAATTAATGATTATATTGCTCTTTGTAGTCAACTCTCTTCCACTAGTTTCCCTTTATTTCCAATACCTGAAACTGAAGTGTCTGCTTCTCAACTGTACTGGTATTTATTAGACATGGCATTGATCTTGATGCTCTGAAATGCCAGGTAACTTTAATCATTGTGACAAAGTAATCCATGCTAATCGGTGTTTTTTCCAATAGTGTAGCTAAAGTACTTAAGAATATTATTGTCAGACTGGAGTTTGTGGTAATTTCTTTTGGCAGCAATAGGACAATAATTCATACAAATACAAAATCATAATATATTTGTGGATTATTAAAATGTCTACATACATTTCCTCTTTATTTATACTTACATTTTCTCATTAAGCTTTTGGAACAGAGTAGGGCCAACTTACAAAATCACATAGAGTGGTGTGTACTCCTGAAGCATCATATCAGAAAGAGTTGTAACATTTTACAACCTGAGTATATTTTATTTATGGGAAAAATCACTTAATGAAGAGTGATAGGAAAATAATAAAACTCCAGAATTCAGAGATATGCAAAACAAACTAAAAATTTCAGGAAATGAAAATAGCTAAGGGCAACCATATTTAAAATATACTTCATGATAGACAAAGGAGATATGCAAAATGAAAAAAAAAGATAAGCAAACAAGAGAAAGGGGGATATTACTTCCAATTCTGCTTTATGTTTTGAATGTATCCATTTTTAATGTACCTGATTCATTTTATATTAAAAATTATAGAGAGATACATTTTATCAGCTACATAGAACTTCTTTAGTCAACTTTTTAAAAAGTTTTTATGCTGTCAATTTGATAAATTATAGCAGTTCTAAACAAACATCTGGCCAATACATTTTTAAGCCAACTGAAAAAAAAGCAAGATTGACCTTTTCTCTCTGAAACTATTTTAGCAATTGTTTTATATGCTTGAGGAGGAATCTCCTATTTATTATGAAATAATGACTTGAAAATAACACTAGTCACCTGAAATCTATCAATTATGTAAAGGAAAAAAAGATATAAAAAATTGTTTTGGTACATTTTAATAATCTTTCTACCCAGGTATTTATTTGGGACTTATATAAGAGATATTTATATTTTACTGATGAAGGAATAGAAATTTTAAAAAGGCATTTGTTTGAATTTAATTTGATTCTCTAGACATAAGAAAACCATTGAAGGCTTTTAAGGAGAGGAGTAACAGGACATCTTTTATATTCCAGTAAACTCACTCTGAAAGTAATAAGGAAGGCAGAACAAAGAAAAATCCCCATGTAGGGAAAGAGGTATGTGGATCTGAGTAAGTTCTAAGCTCTGACAGCAGTAAGTAGATTTGACAAGATGATTACTAATCTACTCTGAGAGTTGAGAGAGAGTAGGGAATTATCCACTCTTTCTGACCTGGGTGGTGAGTTGGAAATGCTCACTGACATAAAAACACAAAATTCAGAAGTAGTGTCAAGGGTGAAGTTTGAAAATAAGAATTCAATTTAACAAGGTAGGATTATACATACCTTTAAGTAGCCAGCTGGATATGTCCAGTAAGTTGGAAATAAGGGGCTTGAAAAACAGATTTCATGATTAGAGATGATCAAGATCCTGGGGGGTAATGTTGGTTAAGATAGTTGTATAATTGAGAACATATCTAGGAATAATAGCCTGAATGACACAAATACTTGAAACATGGCATAGATTTCGCTGTGGGAGGAGAGGGGAAAGGTATGGCTAGGGTCCAAACAGGAATCTGAGAATAATAGAGTAGTAAGAAGAGACACAGAGCAGAGGAACATGTCAGAAGGCATATAAGAAATGGTCAAGACAACGTGGTCAATGCTATCAAATAGGATAACTTAAAATTCATTGGCTCCATTCTCCATGTTTTCATAATACATGATATATTCAGCATCGTGCCAATTGTTCAGCCAGAAATACTTTTACTTCTGCTTCAAGGAATATTAGACTGCAATTTCACTCCAGCATAAGTGAATTTGATTCATCGTTGAGCTCTCTTCCAGCTTTTTGGCAATCTTTAGTGAAAACAGAGCACTCTTTCTTGGCACTCTTTCTGGATGTATACACAGAATAAACTAATTTGTTTATATATAAACATATTCACCGTCCATTATTAGGAGTGCAGAGAGTAGCCAAATCTGCATTTTTTCTTATCTTTCTAATTAAAAATGTTTGCACTAGTTGAATGGAAGTTACAAGTTAATTGTGGTGAAATATTCATGTCCCCCTCCAAGTCCTGGAGGGGGATTGACATGGACAGTGTCATACCATACCTCAATAATAAGACGATTATGGAAGTTGATAGGTAGTGAAGAAAATTTTCAGTTCAAGCAAGAAAAATGAATAAACAAGTACGTATATAAAAAGAATAGAGGAAAACTGTCCAGAGAAGGTAATGTTTGAGCTAAGCTTTAAATAAGCAGACTTGTTAATCTCACAAATGGATTGCAGCAATGTCATTCTTCCAGACCTGAGTTTGAGAAACTTGAACTCAAAATTTATTATCTCCAATGGACAAAATATTGCCTTAATATGCTTAGGTATTTTCAAATTGAATAACTAATATAGAAATAAGGAAAAATGGAACGTGAACAGAAATTCACTTCAGTACATCTCAAGAAGTGGTTTGGTAATAAAGATAATTCAAGAAATCACTAACAAAGTTGTCTCCCTAAATTCCTTCAGATCTGGAATCAATAAACGATTTTCATATAGAAGCTTCAATGTTTATATGAATGCTTTTGTAATCAACATTTAGTCACTGAAGACAAAAAGGACAAAAATGTCCCTCAAACCTATTTCATTAGTGCTGTATCCTTAAACCAAACAAATTAAAAAAAAAAAAAAAACAACACTTAGTCTCACTAAGCCAATTAAAATTATTTTAGTTCCATGTTACTTGTAAGTTCATATACAACTGCTACAAAGATTTCAAAGCTAAGGAAAATAACTCCAGAAACAGGAAGACTTAAATGAGAAGTTTCAAGTTTCTGATTGGTAACTGATTTACTATTGAGAGTGATGAGAATATCTCACAATAGAGTCTAAATATATTGTGTCACATTCAATAAGCAAACATATTTTGTTCTTCTTCATGGTTCCCCAGCCAACAACATCATCTCCAACTATCGTGGCATAGAGGAGAAATAGTGTTGGCTTAATTTAGATTTGATTTATGTGCTGTATCATTGGGAACAGATAAACCTGCATAACAAACAACATATGCTAGCTTTAACCAAGCATGTGGATTCTGTTATATGAAAAACAATGTTCAAGTAACAGAATTAATATTAATGTGCTTTTACAAAAATCAAAGTCAAGAGCTACTTTTGGAGAAACTGAATAATTACAGAACCCTATTGTAAGCTAAATGCTATATTTTACATAATGAAAGAGACCTGGTAATCTCCAACACTGTAATTCCTAAAACTAAATTTTCTATTCTTCATATAGAAAGTTCCTCTAAGAGAAAAAGAGCCTTATAAAAACTTCAATTACATTATTTGGCATGAAACATGAAATTATGTAAAGGGTAGCCACTAATGTGGTAAATGTCTTCAAAACCATATTTAGAGTTATTCTGTATCCTACTTGCTTCATTTCACTTTGGAATTCCAACTGCAAAGATCATAAAAAGCATAATTAGATAGGAAAGAAATCTCTTTTAAGAAGAAGGCAGAGGGAAAACCTGTTCAACCATACCCAACCCTTTGCTACCCTGAGATACATTTGTGATCACTTAAAACTCCTACAAATTAAAAAAGAATATTTTCAAAATATTCTAATGTTCTCCAAGAACTAGTTTTTCAGAAACTCATTTCTCACTTTTGATCACTGGAACTACATTTACATGCATACTCATGTATCCTATGCACACTCTTCTATCTTTTCTAAGACACCCTCCTCTTGGGTCTGTTGTTTCATGCCTTATTCTCTCCACTGTGACAAACAGCAGCTGCCAAGGCTCCATCTCTCCACAGATGGAAGTTCTTCACTTTTTTCCCACTAGCAGGCATATAGCCAATCTGCTTAGAACCAAGTGTTTCCATTTCTATATCCCTCTCAAAGAGTTAGAAATATTTCTGTCCACTTAAAATCAACATGTATACATACATATATTTTTTAAAAAATCAGAACAAAGTACCTCAGGGTTCTATTGTTTCATCTAATAGAGAATCAAACCTGTCCTGTGACTTTCTCCATCATTATCCCACACTAGTCATTTTCCTGTCTTAGCTTTATAACGTTTTCTGTTCCTGACCTCACATAAGTCCAAAGTAGAAAAGAAAACAAATAAGAAAATTGCAGAAAGGCTCCTATGCTTTGTCACTTCAAAGTGACAAATAAAAAAAAGAAAAAAGGAAAAGAAGGTGACTAGCCTAAAAGGCATTGTTTTTAACAATCCATAACACCAAAATTTTGAAGACTTTAAAATTTTGAGACTTTAAAAGTCCAAAACATTGCTGCTGAAATCCTACATCACAGTCTAATAGCTGATAATAATGTCACTGTCTCTTAAACTGGAGTTTACTTAAAAATAAAAAAAATACTTTCTACAAAATAATTCATGGGAATAAATGAAAGTATGGGGATTAAAGACAGCCTGTGAAACCTTGCTTGGATATTGCATTTTTTATATATAAATTTAAATATGTATGTATACAAGTAAGTATGTAGGTGTGAATCTATGCCATAAGAGGATTATAGACTTGCATAACCATGTTTTACAACAAAAATATTATTTCATATGTACATTATATATTAGTAAGTGGTTTCCATCATTTTCAATGACTACACACTACTCCACTGTATGCCTGTTGAATAATTTTTAAATGGAAAATTAGGATGTTAATAGCTTTTCCCTATTGAAGACAATGCTGTGATGACTATAATTGAAAATAATCTTGACACACAAATCTTATTACTTCCCTAGAAATAAAATTACTGACTCAAAGAGCAGGCACATTTAAAAATCTGTATCATGTTTTCCAACTGCTTTCTAATCAACAGTAGTTGTATATTCTCCCTCACTCCCATTTTTCACAGAGACAACACAATCCCATGGCATGGTACTGCATACATACTAAGTGCAAATGGAGTGGAAGACCTAAAATATGCTGCCAGGTAGTTCATCACAGAGCTCAAAGTGTAGTAACAAGATGCACCGGTAGCTTCATTGCCATTTCTAAATGGCAGGGTTTGACAGTAAGTGCATAGTTAACTAAGGGGGGTAAAAACATTCACTATGTTCAGTGTTTTTCACACATGGTACTTCACTTTTCACTACAAATATCATAAGCAATGGGTCACTGTAAGATATAGGAAAATCAAAAACTCAGAGTTTAACTAATTTACACTGGCTTGGTTACACTGGTCTTAATACCTCAACCCTCCACCTTTGTGATCTTGGCACATCCCTACTACTCAATGACTGAATTTCTTCATCTGGAACATGAGGATAAAATGAAATTCAAAATTGGAGCAAGGTCTGAACTAAGCATTAGTTCTTGTAAAGGATTTAGCACAGTATTTAGTAAATGATAAAGATGCAATAGATATTGTTACCTTAATATCATGACTACCTCTATTAATATGCTTATTGTGTTCCTAATCCATTTCATAATCAGAAAGATGTCTTTAACATCCAATCTAAATCTCTTCAACACCCATCAGTGACTTAATATAATCTCTGGCAACAGAGACTATTTTCCTTAAATTAAGTCATTGAAATGTTTCTTATGTTTTCTTCCCATTTATCATTTACTGAGTCTTTTTGTTATTTTGTTTTTGTTTTTCTTATTAAATTTTTTATTTTTGGATTTTGTACTATACATAATTGCATAATTGTTGATCCCCATAGGATTACCCCACCTCACCATGCTCCCTCTGGTCTCATTGCCTCCTTTCTTTTTGGTGTTTGTCCATGTGTAGCCCTTTAGTCTTTTTGGTCTTCTAGTTCCTTTATTTCTCACTATCTTCATTGGCCATTTGGCGCACCTTTGGCTTGCACCCCTGTTTCTTGTTTCCTGGTGGCTGCTCTTTCTATTGTTTTCTGCCTCTTTTTACTGCTTCCTCCCATTATGTTTTGAGTCTTTAGCTTTGGGGACCGGATTTCCAGTCTTGTATTTTGGTAGAGCTCCTCCTCCATGGGGACAGTCTTTGGCTGATGGTGGGTCTCCAAGTCTTCTTTTTAAGACCTTTTCTGTTAGGACACTGCCATTTTTTTTTTTTTAAGACTAGGTCTTGCTATTTTTGCCCATGGGACCCCAGGCTCAAGTTGCCTGGGGTACCATGGACTCAAGTGATCCCCAGCCTCAGCTTCCCAGGAAGCTGGGGTTATAGGCATGCGCCACCAGGCCCAGCTATGTTTTTTTAGAACTAGGTCTCACTACGTGCCCCAGTCAGGAACTCGATCTGCAATCTCCAGCCCCAGACGCTTCATAGGCTGAAGCTTACAGGCACACGCCACTGTGCCCGGCTACCACCGCCATTCTGAAGGCATCTGTCCGTTGGCAGCAGGAGTGTGCTGTTCTCTGTTGACTGCATCTCTGTGCCAGGTTTATGGTCGTAGCTCCCCAGTGATTGGTATGCAACACTCTTTCTCATGTTTGTTCTCACAGTTCAGTGCTCTATGAACTTGCCTTGCTCTTTTTGAGTCCTGCCTTAGAGGCATGTGTTTTTAGTCTTTCTTGGTGTTCCTTGTCTCTTCTGTTTCTTTGGTTGAAGTTTTTGTCTGGACGTACTTATTGCTGGTGTGGGCTGCTCGGCAGAGTGGAGGTTAACCAAGAGGGGTCTGTGGCGAATCCCTCTCTCCCCCACCTCCCCACTCCCCCACCCCCCACCACACTCTGCTCCTCAGCAGGCCTCAGGTGTGCAGTGCCCGTGCACAGGATGCCCTGGCAGGTCCCGGAAGCAGCCCCTGGCCACTCCCCCTCCCCACTGCACAGGGAGGGGCGAGGCCCAGTCGCGCCACAGGCACAGTGGCGGCCAATGTCCAAGCCACCACCAGCGTGAGCCAAGAATGGCCCACGCAACCCTTGAGCGCCTGCGATTCGCCTCACCCACCCTCCAGACGAAGTCAGCTCACCCAAGGGCTGTGGTCCACCTCATGACGGGGTCCTGGGGGCATGGGGCCTCTTTCGTTATTTTGAGGAAAACTCCTGCTATCTCTTAAAAATGTACCAGTCCTGCACTTGGTTTTGGACATCTGAGGAAGTTATTGGAAGTTCAATTTCTAAAGCAATAGGAAATACATAGTTAAAATGTTCCAGCAGTAGGAGAAATTAACTCATGACCTTATTATCTAAGCAGTAAGTCCTGACTGCAAGGAACTCAGATGGTACAGAAACCCAGTCGCACTGGGCATTTAGTTCTTTTAGTGTTTTTACATAAGTCTCTCACAGTGTTTTTAAGTAAGAATAAACATGTCCTTTTTATTTATCTTTGTTAGTTAAGCAGAAGGATTTGGTTTTAATTTGTATTTATGCTTCCAAAATTCATATTACTCACTTAAGCTCTATTAAGGTTTTGGAACTCTAATAAGACAGACCTCAATGTGAAACTACCTCAAGCATTTGAAAAGAGTGGAGATGTTTCTCATTAAACACAAACACACTAAAAAACCCACATACATTCAAATGTTCAAGAAAACAGCAGAGATGAATCTAAGGAAGGCTAACGATATCTTAAAAAGTAACCATTCTAGCAATCTGACTGCTTTAACCCTTAAGTATTGACCTAAAATTAACTCCATGGAGCACTTCTTTTACAGATTCACTAATTTTCCTTACCATTTGTTTTAATTTCAAGCAAGGACAGAAAATATTCTTGGACTATTTCTCCCAAGTTCCACTATAATTCTGCTTTTGCCTTCAGTGACTTCAAGACTGTGGAGCCATAAGAATTATAGCAAAGAAATTCATTTAAATAATCTTATCAAGAGCTATATTTAATGTTAAAGAATGGAAATCTGTGACATGCTGTGAAAAGTAAATAAACACACTAATTCCTTGGGTATAATGCACAGATTATTTACAATTAGTGTGACTTAAAAAATAAAAATAATATTGTCTTACTTGTAACTATTATCATTATAACCATGGGCATTTGAAATATTAAAGTACTTTTTAAATTCAGATCACAAAAAATATGCCTACTTCTGTGAATATTGATACTCAATTACTTTTTACCATGTGGCATACACTTTAGAAACTTCTCTGACTGGAAAAAAAAATCATGTATTCCAATTATAGTGAACATTATTTTTTTGCAAAAAGAAACATCTACCTTGCAAATGTAGTATCAGTAAATTCACTATAGCACAGAGGTTAAGGGTCAGAGAACTCTGACTAAATGAAAAGAAAACAGATTTATTTCCTCTAAATGACATATAGCCCTTCATTGACTTCAGAGTCAGAACCATTTCCAGTCCTCTAAGATGTAAAATTAGGTACTCACATAGAGGATTTTCTAGTGAGTTATTTATTTCCATCTGACATATTTGTGAGCAGGTTGAGTACAAGATCTTAGTCTGCTTGAGAAGATCATCAGATATAAACTACTCTGAAGAGCTGAACCTAAACAGGAAAATAAGACATTAGCAAATAACACCAAACACCTGAAGAATATCTATTATTTGGCCAAATTCTGGTGCAAATTTTAACTTGCAAATATGGAAAATTGTAGGTCTCTACATCTTTAGATATAACATACTTAGAAATGACATCTTACATAAACTAAATATGAAACTTGGGTGTTTTCTAAAATCATATTAAAAGTCAATTTTAACTGTTGAAATTTTCCTTTGTTCCTCTAAAATTTTGGTTCCACAAAATTACAGTTCAAGCCATTAAGTTGTCCTCTACTGCATGATACCCATTGTTAGCAGTCTTACCTTCTCTATTAAACTCTAAAATAGATCTTGTAACAATAATTAAATTGAAAAATAGATATTGCAGCATAGGTATAGGTTAAATAAAGGTCCTTTATTCATCAGCACACATTAAATTTGCGCATAATTAATGCTGGTGTTAGCTACGGATTTATGTCCTTTGAACCTTTTTAAATATGTGAATACTTTATTTCCCTAATGCAAATACTCATGTTTGTTCAGATCATTATAAAATATTTAACAAGTTACTCTGATGTCCTTAGGTAAAAATTAAATTAAAAATTGAGTTCAGCCTAATTAAATCAGATACTCTGTAGTTTTTTACCTGTCCATAATTATAGATGAAAACTAATATTCTGTCAAAAATGTATACAGTATTATTAATTAGTCTTTGGGGTGGTTAAACTCCTAAAAAATGGTATATTTTCAAAATCAGATAATTTATTATTTGTGATTTAGAACAATTGTTGGGAGGCAGTTTTAGGAGAACAGAATTTGCTATACAGAAGTTTTAAATTTCCTCCTATCTCCACATTAAACAAACTGCCTTTATTCTGTTTTTTTCTTATTTCAATTATCTGTACTAAACTATCCTGAAAAGAGTCCCATGTGGGCTCTTTAAAATAGAAAATGTTTTGTCAAATTGATCTGAAAAAATTTGTTGACTTTAAACCTTCTTGTAATAATATATACATTCTCTGACTTAGGATTTTCCAAAATATGATGATGTGTGGGTGTTCTAAACACTAAGGTAGATTACACAAAGTTATGAGGCTTGATAAGTTAGGTGTACTAGGTGATTTTTGACTTCCATGCATTTTTTTCATTTACAATGGGCTTGTAAGGATACCACCCATCATGAGCTGAGGAATATCTTTTTAAATCTGGCTTGGATTAAGAAAAATTTTCTCTTCTGCTTGGGGCTTTAGAGATGTGGTCAAGAGATCTCAAGATCTTGCAATGCAGCCATCTTACCCATCCATCAGCATCACCATGGAGGAGAAGAGAGTATAAAAAACTCATAGCAACTCTTAAAAGAAGCACTGCATTCCTGTTCACACCTCATTGGCAAGCCATGTCCCTGAGATCACATCAAAGGATGTTAGAAAAATTTCCAGCATAGAGAAAATAATCAATGATGGTGAAGACCAGGAATGTCTATCACCCTCTAGTCACAAAATACTCACTTCCTTCTTCTTTATACACACAATATATATTCAGCACCTCACAGGGAGACAGCCTGAAGCCTGTTAGTGCCTGAATATCAAAGTCTAACATAAACAGGAGAAGTTCAATAGTTTCTACTAAATCCAGACATAATTTTTCTTAGAGACTTATGAACGTAAAGTGAAATTACTCCCTCCCCCTCCCTCACCCATCCTCACACCTCTCTCCCTCTCTCTCTATCTGTCAACAAGGCAGCAAGACCACAGTAAGAATGCAAACACCTTTAGAAAGGAGATTATTGGGACATAAACAGCCTGTAAGACCACATAAACATTGAGGTCTATCCTGTTTGGTAGTCACAGTATAAGACTCCTACCTGTGTGTTGCCTCGGTTTTTATCATAAGACATTGTCCATTTCCTTATCTTTAAACAAGCCTCCTCCAAGTTGCACAAACCCTCAACCTCCTTCTTGCTTAGATAAGGCTGTGTGTAAAGATGCCATTCTTCATGTTGCATAGTCACAGGCCCGTTTAGAACAGGCTGTGGTTTCTTTGGCAGTACGTTTCTCTCAAATACTTAAGAAGCTTCATCTCTGTGTTTCCAGTCAGTTCCATGTGCTAATAACCATGCCCAAACTTTTAAACACCTAATTCTCAAATCTAGTCATTGTTTGCTTTCTCAGTCCTTTGTATTTTTCTCTCAGTTTGACAGGAGTTACCTTAAGTTTATCTGTACTATCAGATGGGAAGATCTCACTTTTAATGCCTTCTCCTTCTTAAGTACTATAAGGTTTGTCAAGTTTGCAATTTAAAGTCTCCGTAAAAACTCTGTTTACAGCTTGTATCTAAAAACAATTGGGCTTTTTAAATACTATTAGAAATCAACGTTGATCAAGTATCCTCTTGATCTACTCTTTCCTAAATTCATCTTTATTTTTGTAATACTTCACCAAATATAGCCAAAAGCAGTTAGCATAAAGTATTATAATACTCTTTTCTACCTTTCACCCAGGAGTTAACAATTAATTGGTACAAGATTTGCCTCCCAAGTTCTGGCATGCAATATTTTCACCAAATGTTTTACTACTACATAAGATGTTTTATTCTCTGTCTCCTCGGGACCTTTTTCTAACAGCCCACCTACTGCCTTTCAAGTATTGATTAAACTTTTATATCATCAAATCCCATTTCTAGAACTAATTTCTGTGAAAATTTGAATAGATGGGTAAGACTGTGGTAACACAATAACCACAGAAACTAAGTAGCTTATAACACAGAACAATTCCTTGTTCCCATGAATTATATTAAGAACATATAATATTATATGTATATTATATTATATGACTATTACCAGGAAACACTCCTCCATGAAATTACTCAGGGCATCAGGCTTCTGGTAGCCCCACTTCTATAACCCAGTCATCTCAACCTGTGGCTCCCACATTTGCCAAGTCAAGAAGAATTTACAATCATATTTAACTACTTCTGACTTGGGGCTATACATGAAACTTCCTCTCACAAATTTGGTTTATAGTTCCCTGACCCTGTTTTAATGGCAAGGGATACTGAGAAATCTTTATGTATGCTGAGGAAGGAAAGGAAAACTGAGTAATATGAGGATTAGTTATTTCTATCTCCTTGTATTTACAATGTTCAGATAAACATGGAAGCATCAATAAGCCCCTGTAACATTATTTGATCACCAGGATGGGGAAACATTTGCCAAAGCATTGCATCATATTATAAATAAGAATAGTAGGCAGGAGCTTGATCTATTTCTTTAATGGTGAAATTTAGCTGACTTAATTTTAAAAAAAAGAAATCTTCCTCAGAACTATTGATAATACATGGAAATAAATGATTGAACAAATGCAAACTCACTAACAGAAGATAGAGGTAGGGCAGGAAAATACAGCAAAGGAGATGTGTGAAAGGAAAAAGAGTAAAACCAAAAAAAGAAATACTAAAGGTGTTATAAAAATGCTATTTTTAATGAAATTAAGTTAGAAATACATATAAGGCATTGTCTTGTGGTTTTGAAGCTTTTTCATAGCAAGGATATCAAAATTCGATATAAATGGAGGACTCTAAAGTGGTTCCCAGAAATGAATACTTCTTAATATTTCAGTCAAGAATAAGGATTGGAAGTATTTGGTTGAGAAAGGGATGGCCAATATATAGATAGAAAGTTGACCCACTGACAATCATAGTCAAAATGAAGGTAGCAGCTCTTGTAAGTAATGGGCATTATGTGTGCCATTCCTCAGGCTCAGGGGGTTCAAGAAAAGGGGAGAACAGGAATCCCTTAGAGATGGAATTCATCAGACAGGCCAAACACCTAAAATAAGAGTTCAAATTCTTACTACTAAAATAGCTCTTTCAATTGATAAAAATAATTTTTAAAAACTAGTTAGTTTTTAAATTGCCTTATATGTAAAAAATGCCTTAGACTCCCTCTAGTCTAAGAAGAAGAGCACAAGGCAGTTTGTGTAGAAAGTCAGACTTTAAGGGCTACACGGTTTGTGACATAAAATTAAAAAGCTGTTACAAAAATAAAAAACTAGATAATGCTATGCATATGAATGGGTATTGTTGAATCTCAAAACATTTTTATTACAAAAACAGGTAAGAGCCTGGATATGTCTTACAGCCTATAGTTTGCCAATCTAAAAGAGGGAAATAATTAGAACACATAGTTGTAAATGATTATAAACTATTCAAACCCATGAAAACAATTTCCAGTCATACTAGTAATCAAAGAAAAATGGAAGGCAATAAAAAATCTGTATTCCATATAAAGTTATGAATAAATACTATGGCACATGGCTTCAGGAAGGAAGAGTATAGTAACATTAACTTCACAAAATTTCTGAAGGTCATTTGTGTGTATGTGTATAAATGTATAAATATAACTACATGTGTATATAAGTACATATATATATTTATAATAGGTAGGTATTTGACCAAGGACTTTTGATACTTAGTTTTAGTTTCAATTCAAACTTTTGATTTAAACTTTGACCCAGAGACTACTTGCCGCTTGATCAAGTGAGACAATAAATCTGGGTAGCCATAAAAGTTTATGTATAATATATAACCACATTCTTAGACCAATTCTTTATCTGGAAAAGTGGGGAAAAAACCATGCAATTTCTCTGTTGGTTCTAGGCTTTATTAAGATAGGCAATATGAGGTCTACTATTCAATCTATTCTTTTTCGTCTTCATTCATACTATGGATTGAGCAGTTTTCTGGTGAAATTATATTAAGCAATAGCTACAAATATGAATTTCTAGCCCTCTAACCCATGAAATATTTAGTGTCCCTATTTTTCCATGGCTCTAATAATTCCTATATAAAAATATTTTCCTAGCACTTCTGAACTATAAGCATACAATTACAAAATTTTGTGGGTGTTAAGTGAAGAAAACTCTAGAAAGTAAAAATCAATGTCCCATACTCTTTTAACTATTGATAGAGTCTCATACTTAATATTTTTTCTTTTTGAATTATCGTTTCTTTCTCTGTTTACAAAAGTAACTACAGATTGCTGCTCAGCAAGCAAACATCACACTCATGCTCATCATTACAAACAAAAAAATCCATCAAACTAGTACTTAAGGATAACTGGAATTGGTGTTATGAATTTTATTTTTTCAGCTCTTATATTAATATATGTTTTTACCAAACTAGGACCTCTTAAACAAATGGCTTTTAAATGTTCTCCAATTACTTAAAATAATATAAATAATTTCATGTACATAAATAAAAATGAGGATTTTCACTTTTAATCACATTGCATTCCACTGGAAGTATGCCCCACAAATATTTATGTAATCTTCTGCTGATGGATATTTAAATAACAAAATTATTTTTCTTATTCTATACTTTAACATGAACATTCCAGTATATTTATTTGAGGGAATTTGCCCTATTAATTCCCTTACAGTAAATTCTTAGAAATGTAATTTTCTATGTTAAAGGGTATCTATATTTAATCTTGCATTATACTTATAAATTACTCTCTAGAAAAGTTGTAACAATTTATTCTTTCTTAAGTGTCTAATATGAGCATATTCCACTAAATTATGATACTTCCACAGACTAAAACACTACATTGCAAAAATTAATGACGTGGAAAACTATGCATAGAAAAGTCAAGTAAAACAAGGTATAGGATACAATTAAGCATGTTATCGGTATGATATATTACTATAAAATTATAATATCCATAACATGTACAGAGGAAAATATATGTAGCAAGAAGTGCTACAACTGTGGGAAAGGATTTGAGCCAATTTTTAAATATCTTTCATGTTCTTTTATATTTGTTAAATGTCCTAGGATTTCTGTAGATTTTAGTTGCAATCAGAAAACCAATAGATTAAGAAAATATTGGAAATTACCAAGATGAAGAAATGTCTTTGTCTGTTTTGCAGTTCACCTGATGTTACACATACACATTATAAAACCCCTAACTGTGCTCCAATCTTAAATATTTAAAAACACAGGACAGAAGTATTTTTACCCACAATAAGCTTGTTTTAACTCATGAAAATGCTTCATGCCTAATAGCAAGCAGGCTAAAAATCTTTCTCTTGTCCACTGGAAAAACAAATAGCAGAAGTGGGAGGCCTCTGACAACAGAGAGGAAAGGCATTCCTACTTCGAAGTCCCTGGCTGCAGGCATTTTAGAAAGCATTTTGGAGGGGAGCAAACCATTAATAAAGACTCAATACTTACAGTGATCTTTGAGCAATTCCAGATGTAGGCATGGAGATTTTTCCACAAATAATAAAGAAGGGCAAGCTACAAGAAGTGACAGTCTGAAACAGACTTGCAAGAAGCTAAACTTATTTGGGACACAAAAAGGACTCAGTAGAAATGAAATAGCACAAAAAAAAAAAAAATCCAGATCCTTGACCAAATAGAACCAGAGATATCCTCTCTCACATGAACTTTTTTTTTTTAAACACAGGTTCTTAGATGGTAGAAAATAAATGATATTTTATATTTCCTGGATATACTAATAGTTATATCAGGGTGCATGTATTCTCCAGCCTACCACTTTTTCTACATTGAATTCTCACAGAAACCCAACTTGTTAGAGATTATTATTTTTCACATTTTATAGTTAGAAAAGCGAGACACAGAAACATAAGCATCTTGGCCAAGATAGGCGTCTTCAACTTTGTTCAGCAAAATTTTCTTAAAAGGCCAGAGAGAAAATATTGGAAGTGCTAGACATAAAGAGCTCAGTGACAATTTGACTAAGTTGCTCAGTGTTAAAGCATCATCGACAATATCTGAGTGAGTGACCGTGACTATGTCACCTAATCAGATGGTGGCTCTGGTTGTGGGTTGTCAAGCTCTGATTTAAAATGGCAAAGCACCATTCGAACTCAAGTATGTGCCTTTTAGCACTGAACTTGGCTTATAAGGAAAAACAATAAACTAAACATGGCTCTCTTTCCAGCCTCGACTCATTCATTCTCCAACATTCTTTTGGCTCACAATACAGTCCTAAAGAAATTGATCAAGTAATTTAAGTTGTCACTTACTGTAGTTAGGTGGGCAAAATAGTTTGAATGTCAGAGGACATAAACAAGGCAGGTAACTTCACTAACAAAATGTTTAGTTTACAGCATTATTTCAGCATAGATGTGCAAACCTGAAATTTGGGCAAAATTCAATCTTCTAAAATAGATAGGGAAAGGAAGAAATTATTTTGGGTCCTTTTAAAAAAAATACTTAGTTTAAGCTCTATAATTCAAAATTATTATCATTTAATGGATTTGTCTAAGCATAATAAAACTGAAAAATGTCTATCAATTTTTAAGTTGCTTAGAATTCAAAATTGTGAGGAACAGATACCTTAACAAAATTTAATTTTTCTTTTATGTATAAAGCAAAAATTGTGGAAAATTGGAGATTAATTTAGTTGATTTTTTTAATAGTAGATCTATAAAAGAACCTGAAGGGAATATCCATGAATACAAAATGAATCACCATAATATATGAATCCAATATAATTGAAATGACACATGATCTATGAGGAAGAAAAAGAAGAGTCACAGAATTTTAGTTCTTACTCTTAACATTAATGTCAGTTTTATCATCTTAAACCAATTTTCTTTAAATTTGTCTTTCATGGGAAAATGGCACACCTATTAGGGTGCCAGGCTTAGTGCCAAAATTGGATGAGAAAAATTCATGAACTTACCTTTTGTAAATTTGAAGCTCTATATTCATTAAAATAGGCTTCTTCTAAGAAACAATATTTTTAACAATGAACAGTATCTTAGCTTTCTTTTCTTTTACAGATCTATAATACCTCTCACTAGAAATGGAGAAAAGACCCAGAGTTCAGAGTCTTTGTCAGTTCATCATTATGAAAAAGCAAAGTAAACCTATAATTCTTTTATCAATTGATTTTTTAGGGCCTTTTAAAATTCTCATTGCCATTAAAACTTACCATTTCTAAATACTGAATCTATCAGATGTTCAATACTTTGTTAAGGACTGAAGGCTAAATCACAATGGCATTTGTATAACACAAGTTACTTATCATAAGGTATTTATACAAACTGAATGAAACTTGCCTAGATTTCTAAGAATTATCACAATTATGCTGTTACAGATTACATATTTTCTGTTCACTGCCATTTCTCAAGGAAGATTGTAGTTTCCACTCACTAATATTAGCCTTGGTCAAATGACTTGGTACATACATCGCTTGCAAGTATACATTTTTAAAACGCATGCAGTTTGACAGGTTCCTTTTTTCCTTTCTGATAAAACCAGAACATTCCAGACAAGGGCTGCTTCATCAACTTGGACCACAGAATGCAGAAAACATGGCCCACAGAAACATTCCATAAGTCCATGCACTGAAGCAAGAAATAAACTTTGGGTCCTATTAGCCATTGATAACTGTCACACTCCTCAGTATAGAATAACTTAGGCTATCCTAATTGTCCAGTTAGAAAATTCCATTTACACTTTGCACTTTGACATTTTTATTAGAGCAATTAACCAAAAGATGGCAGCTACCTAGAATATTTCATTTACACAAAAACAAACTTTTCAATGCTTCCTATAGGTTAACATTATATATTCCAATAGTTAGTAGGATATAAGACCAATGTTTTGTTTTGCTTTGTTTTGCATCATTTTTATTGAAGTAACTTGGTTTACAGGAATGTGAACAGTTTAGGGAAATAGGTTTATACATTTTCAGATGGATGTTACCACATGACTTCCATCACCATCGCACCAATTATTCTCCATTGGGTCAAGTTTTGACAGCACTTAACCATAAAGATTTAATAAGGGACTCAGAATCTGAAAGAATTTTTAAGTTGTTTACAGGATAAAAGCACATATAACCAGAAAATTTCATTCAGAAACTATGTTAGCAATTATTTAAGGATAATCTATAATCTTAGAAAATAGGGCTGTCACCATCCTATTCTATAATCACTTTTTTTTTCTCTTCTATAACCAAAAGCTTCAAAAATGTTTTCAAGGAAAATAAATAATTCATAAAAAATAAAAATAAAAAATAAAGGTGAATCTTATTATGTCTTTAAAAAATAAAATGACTTACATATATTAGAAAAATTCAATAGTTTTCCTAAATCCAAGGGCTAATAAAAAATGACATTTCTTTGCCTAAAAATCATTTCTTAATATTACATGGGTCATATCAGAATTTTTGTTTCTAATAAAAAGTAAATTTTGTCATCAGTATTGCTTGAAACATAGTATCTCTGATCTCTGGCCCAACTCATGAAGCAGGATTTCAGGGGTAACATTTACTGTGCTCTGCAATTTCCAAAAATTATCAAACAGTTTCAGGGATACCCTGCCCTCTACTGTCAATGTAATAATTTCACATGCATAACTAAACAGTTTAAAACTCATGTTTAAAATATAAATGTTTTTCCTCCACATTTTGGTGTTTAAACATTCTGTTTCTATTCTACTAACTTTTCCTAGAAAATTTAAGATCTTGACTTATGTTCTACTTGCGCACTTAAATCAGTAAGTATCTTTATACCCTACCAAATAAACTCAGAATGCTTTAAAACGCATCAGTTTTTTATGAACTTACTGTTTCTATTTTTTGTTGATTTTACCCCATTGCTTAGAAAAGGTTGTAGTACTACCTATGCTAAATATCTGCTTAGAATCACATGAATTTTTCCTTTTTTATTTACTTACTAGTCCTCCTTGCCTCTCTGACAAGTTCATTTTCACTGAAGATTTCTATGTGTGAAATGCTCTCTCATTTTGTCTGCAAAAGTACTTATTTTGTTTTCTTCAAAGTTTAGTGGTATGTGATTCTAGACTAACAATTATTTTCCCTTTGTACTTGAAAATAATATTTTCTTGCCTTTCACTTTTCACTGTTACTGTAGGTGAAATAGGGCAACAAGAAAAATACCTTTTGATTTGAAGTGAACACACTCAGGCCTGCTTCTCTCTACAAAGCAGGCTCCAAACAGTTACATTAGTAATTGCCTTTAACTTTAAGTAGACACACCTAGGCCTGCTTCTCTCCCTAGGAAGCAGGCTCAAAACTGCTCACGTTAGCATTTACCTTTATCTTTAACTAGATACACCTGTCTGCCTGCTTTTCTCTCTAGGAAGCAGACCAAAAACAATTCATTAGCATTTTCACTGTTAACCTTCACCATTATATGTAAAAGCCAGCGACCAGCTTTTCTCTGCTTTCTTTCCCTTTTTCAGACCTAAAAAGAAAAACTTAGAAACACAGTTTAAACTTTACACTAGTTTGTCTCAGTTTTCTCTCTTTTAAACTCTCGTGGATTCTTACCACTATCCCCAGCCTCCTCAACCAAAATACCATGACAAAGCAATACTATCAGTGCAGACTAATTTATTTCTAACAAAGTGATTTCCTAATTACTACAAAAGAAACATGTAAGTAAAACTCAGATTACTTTAACATTGCCCAAAACCTTTCTCAACATTGTTCAAAGTCCTTTCCCAGATTGCCCAAAAATCCTCAGTCTCTCAGTCCTGATCATCTCACCAATGTCAGACAGTCAGAGTTCCTCTCCACATGTTTGAAGACATCTTTCTTTGTGTGCTCCTTTGGCTTGCTTCAGCTCATCTGTGCCATCTTCTCCTTGTTCTCCAGGTTGTTGAAGGAACTTCATGGTACCGGACCCCACCCAAGTTCACTTTCTTTTCAGGCCTGAATTTCGCATGGCCTCTTCCAGACACAAGTCAAACTCAGCAAAACAAACTCAACACTGAGTTCAAATCTGCAAACTCCTTAATTGCATTTAGCACACATGTTGCCAGCCTGGGCCAGCCAAAGGCTGCAGCCAAAGGCCCCCATGGCCACATGGCCAAGTCTACATGGCTCACATCTTTACCCTGCAAAATGGCCAATTCCAATCTCTCCTCCATTGAAACTCTCTCTATCTGATCTCCATATTGGAATCCCTCTCTTTGTTTCCACACAAAATCAGGGTATTTCCCGCCTTCCAGGAAGCCTATTTCACCTTTCTCCCCCTTGCATCTTTCTGAAAGGAAATTCTAAATAAAGTCATTCTCACATTTTAGCATATCTATCCTTGAATCTGCAATCTTAAACAGGAGACAATAGTGTGCAGTAGCACCCTCTATCATAGGTATCAGACCTTTCCAGGCTCACACTGGTCTTTCTCACTGGTTTTGCTCATGAGTTATCCAATACACTGTCCAATTACAACTCCCCAGTATAGTCACATGCTCACAGATGCTGACTTTAGAGTTTCAATGGAAAATGTCTTCCATTTATTTTACTTTTAATTTATGTGGCTTCTCGGTGCACCTGTCATTCCTTATGGTTACAGAGTTCTCCTGAAATAAGAGCTTGAAAAATTAGCTTAAAATATATGTGGATTTTGAATGTATGGATCACATCATCTGTGCTTATTCCAATAAAAATGAAACCATGATCACAAAGCATCACCAAGCATGCCATCATTGTGTGCATAATATGTGTTGATAGAGGAATTGTACAACTGATTCAAACATTTTCAAATAGCTTAATAGTCTAGCTTATATAAGAAGATTAAGCTGTTTCCAAATATACTTTTTGCCAATTATGTGTATGCTCTACTATGTATCTAAACACTAAATAGAGTGAAATGTATATTTATTTTTACAAAAATAAATTTATTTTCACAAAAATGTAAATAGCATATATTTAAATTGATTTTGTATATATTTCAAAATGCATACCCAACTGGATCAAAATGCATATCCAACTGGATCATAAAAGATCACAGAAGTCCTTATACTGACAGCAACTGTCTCCATCGGAACCAAGCCTATGTCTTACAGGTAGGTTCCAACAGCAGGCCTCAAAGGGGCCTGAACTGCCAATTTCGCGTTGCAGACCATCCCAGAACCAGGTTGGCTAGAAAGGCTCGAGTAGCACAGCACATACAGATCAAGACTGGAGTTTCCAGGCTTAACCAGTGACTCTCATGAGAAACCAGACTGGGGCCATAGGGATCAAATAGTAGAACTCATCTGAACTGAGCCTTGCGTTACTGGGGTCAAATAACATGCTCCATATACTCCCTTCCAGGCTCTGCCAGTCTCAGACTGCAAGACCAACCAAGACCCAGCCAGGGAGGTCAGAGTCCATTGGAAACCCTATATGTACCAAATCTGAGTCTGCAGAGATTGACCTGAAGCCCCTACAAGGAAACAACCTGGAGCTGAAAGGGGTGAAAATCAGGTACCACTAGGACTTACCTTGAGGCAACAGATTTTTAAAAACAAACCCAGGCAGATCCACCCTGGGGCTACAGGTTTCAGAATCAAAATCCACTCAGACCTTGCCTCAGTCTCAGGGTGAACCAGCCAGTAAAATGCAAACCCAGACAGCTCTGGAGGGGTTGACTAGCAGACTCCATGAACAAATAGCCTGGGGTTGTGGGGGGGGGGAGGGGTTCATTAGAAGTTTCAGGTTCAGGATTTCTTGAAAATCAGACCCATGGACCAAGCATAGGGCTGGCAGTTCGACCCACATCATCCATGAGGAAGCAGCTGAGGATAAGAGGTGAATCAGCAGACAATATTAGGACTTGCCTAGGGTAGCAGCTTCAAAGATCAAAACCTGACAGACCTGCCCAGGGGCTGTCTGTTCAGACTCTAGGATTCACCCTGAGCTGACTGACCTAGGTTGCCAGCATCCACCAGAGTCCTCCATGAGGACACAGGTTGGGGCTTCCCGGAATGATGAGCTGCTCCAGATAGGTACCAGCTTGGGATGCTGTAGTTGACCAGCAGGCCCCATTAGGACTTGCCTGAACTAGCTGGTATTAAATTTTATACACCAATAGGAACCCAAACTGGGGATGTTGCTTAGCACAGGAGCACCAATGAAGAATCAGCTGGGGAATGATGGACCATCAGCTACCACTAATTAGGCCATGCCTGAGGCAGCAGATTTCAAAAATCAAACCCAGGCAGACCTACATGTGGGCTGCAGGTTTCACACTCTGGAATACACCCAGTCTCAGCCTCATTGTTCAAACTGACCAGTTGCCCCAGGAGGAACCAGTTTGGAAATGCAGGGATACTCTAGCAGGCATGATCAGGACTTGCCAGGGTAGAAAAGCAGATACCATGCACATTCACCTGGGGCTGCCACCGTAGATCAGCAGGACTCATTCATCCAGACCCAACCTGGGTTTCCTAGGTCCATGTGCAGGGCCCATTTAGACCCAGCCTGATGCTTCCCAGGTTGACTAGTAGTGCCTATGAGGAACCAGTCTGGGCTGCATGATTTGATCAGAAATATCCATCGGTACCAAGCCTGGGGCCTCTAGGGTCAACTAGCAGGCCCCCTAATTACTCAGCTTGATGATCCCAAGATTGGCCACCTAAACTCACCAGGACACAGCTTGGGCTGTGTGGTGTGATGACCAGAACCCATACAACCAGGTGCTGGGGTGCATCAGATGGCTCCAAGTGGACCCATCCTGGAACTGCTTGTTTCAAACTTCAGAACCCACCCCAAGTCAATGGACTGCCAGGGTCAACCAACAGGCCCCATAAGAACTCAGTCTTGGGCTGCCATTGTAGACCAATAGTCTCCATGAAGAATCAGTCTGGTCATGCTGGTTTTGACTACAAGATCTTCTGGTTGATAATTCACCTTACAGGGATATTATTCCTGTCTTTTGGAAAGTCTATTTTCAGAGACTTTGAGATACCAAGAAATGAACTTGAAAAAAAGGCACATATTTTTCAGAGTCCAGAGTGTAACCATGAAACCTAGCCTGGGACACATTTTCAATTGCTAAGTATGGTACTACTCAAATAGTGTGTATTAATCATATATATAATTAATGTATAAATGGAATATCAGGTGAATTCTTACCTATTATTCAAAGTACCTCATCAGTGTATTTCATGGAGGGTTTTGCCCAAGCTTTTCTCTATGTATTTTATGGTTTCATGTCTTATATCCAAGTCTTTTATCCATTTTGAGTTGGCTTTTGTGCCTGGCATGAGGGAGTTGATTTGGTTCATTTTTTTCTCATGTCTTGGTTCAGTTTTCCCAGCACCATTTATTGAAAAGGCTGTCTTTGTTCCAATGTAAGTTTTTCACTCCTTTGTCAAAGAGTAGCTGACTATATATGTATGGCTTTATTTCAGGACACTCAATTCTGTTCCATGGTCTGATTGTCTGTTTTTGCACCAGTACCAAGCTGTTTTAATTACAATGGCTTTGTAGTAAGTTTGAAGTCTGGAACAGTAATACCTACATATTCTCTCTTTTTTTTTTTTTTTTGGTAAGGAGGCTTTATGAAATTCAAGGTCTTTGTTATTCCATATGAATTTCAGGAATTTTTGTCCTATCTCTTTAAAGAATGTCATTGGAATTTTTATAGGGATTGCATTGAATCTGTAGATTGCTTTTGATAGGATAGCCATTTTGATGATGTTAATTCTTCCCAAGAAGCCCCCAAAATGGGGAGAAGAACTGAAAAGACACTTCTCCAAAGAAGAAATACAAATGGCCTACAGACACATGAAAAAGTGCAAAACATCACTAGCAATCAAAATGAGATACCACCTTACACCAGAAAGAATGGCCTACATCCAAAAAGTGGGCAACAACAAGTGCTGGCATGGTTGTAGAGAGAAGGGAACACTCTTACACTGCTGGTGGGAATGTAAACTGGCTCAACCATTATGGAAAGCTGTGTGGAAGACCCTCAAACTAAAATGGAAATGGAACTACCATTCCACCCAGCAATTGTTCTCCTGGGAATCTACCCAAAGGAGACCTCAATGCTTGTACAAAGGGACACCTGTGCCCGGATGTTTAGTGCAGTACTATTTATAATTGCAAGGACATGGAAACAATACAAATGTCCCAAAACAGAAGACTGGATGAAAAAGATGTGGTACATATACACAATGGAATATTATTCATCAATTAAAAATGACAAATTTGATGATTTTATGATAACATGGATGTACTTAGAAGAAATATCAGCAGAAACAAGTCAGAAAGAAAAAGACAGAAATCAAATGGTTTCACTAATATATGGGACATAGGAAAAAATAAACAAAAAGCCATGAGGAAAAGTCAAAACAAGTTAACAACCAAACTGAACTACACAAGGGGGAGGGGGAAGAGGTTGGGATGGTCAAGGAGGGAAGGTGGTAGGCAAACCCTGGGGATTACAAAAATGTGAAACATATATATAAATAAATTATTAAACAAAAACAAAATGAGATACCACCTTATATTAGTAAGAATGGTCCACATCAAAATAATGGACACAAGTGCTGGCATGGATGTGGAGAGAAAGGAAAACTCTTATACTGCTGGTGGGACTGTAAACTTCTCCATCCACTATGAAAAGCCATGTGGAGGACTTTCATACTAATGAAAATGGAATTACCATTTGATGCAACAATCACTCTTCTTCTGGGAATCTACCCAAAGAAAACTTCAATACTCATACAAAGGGACACCTGTACTTGAGTGTTTATTGCAACACTATTTATAATTTCAAGGACAAGGAAACAACCCTAATGCCCCAAAACAGACACTTGGGTTGGATGAAAAAGGTGTGGTACATATACACAATGGAATATTACTCATCAATTAAAAATGACATTTTTGATGAATTTATGATAACATAGATGTACCTGGAAGAAATTGTATTAGTAGAAACAAGTTAGAAAGAAAAAGGACAAAAACAAAATGGCTTCACTAATATATGAGACATAGGAAAAACAAAAGGCCATGAGGAAAAGTCAAAACAAGCTAACAACCAAATTAAAGTACACAACTTGGGAGGGGGCGATGGGTGGGAATGGTCAGGGAAGGGAGGTGGTGAGTGAACCCTGGGGAATACAAAGATATGAAATATATATATATATATAAAATAAAAAAATTTTAAAAGCAGAGTACCTATTAATTTAACAAACTTCGTTTTATACATGTAATGCGTTTGGTACTATATCCATTGCAAATGATAAGGTGATAAATTTGGTTGCAGTAAACGTTACAGATTTAAAATTCTCAAGAGAGAGAGAAACTAACAAGTATCACACCAGTAAATTAAAGGGAAAGGTGGTAAGGGCTATGACAGGTTATTACTCACATTGACCATTTAATTTCTGAGACATTTTGAGAAGATGCAGTGTCTAATGATTTGGCTGGTAGACTGAACATTGGAAAGCATCTGTTTTATTTCTTAACTCTGAGAGTCGCATTGTATCTCATTTGTTCTCCCTGCATTATTTGAAATCCTAGATGGCCACTAAAAAAACAGTTCATAAAAAATTAAAACCTATTAAAAATGTTAGTGATGATTTACAAACAAAGGTTGGTATTGATAGTTGTAAGTCAATACAATTTTTAAAGGGCAACTCCTGTGATGGATGAGTTCAGATTATTGGAGAGTTGGTGAATCATCCAAATATCTCTGAGTTCTCAGATCCAGAGTGAGAACACAGTCAATAAATGGACAGGAGATGATTTATGAAGCAAATGTGCTCTTAAAAGTCTACTGAACCAGTTTGAGATTTAAGTCTGACAACAAACATCATCTTGCAATGAAATGAAATGACCCATTTTCTTTTTTTCTCTACATAGGGCTAAGGTAGCAAGGGATGGACAGTACTTACCTACTTCTAATGGCATGTTATAATGCATCTAGGAGATTTCTAACTTGGAGTAAAAATAGAATTTCCCTTCTGTCACCTAAGATTTGACTGATTTTATGTAATTAAACTACTTACATCAATTTTATATAACATATTTATGAAATGCCATCATCACATATTGATCACCTGATTTGCTTGTGTTTGCAACTGAATGTTGTGTGGCTTGTCTTGGAAGTACTTAATCATAGCTTTTTGGGGTGAATTTCAGGAGATCCTAAACAACAGTTACTAACAGGAGATTTGGTCAGACACAGAGCCCTGGATCTAATGTTCCCCATTACATTGAGCTCATAGCTGTGAACTCTAAATGTCTAAAATTGGATCACTGACGCATTTCACACTTTCATATTATTTCTGTGGTTTGTGCTTATTGAGTCTCAAAGGCAAAAGAAATCTATCCTCCAAACAAAGATTATGAGTAGGCCCATCTAGTAATGGCTATGCTTATACAATGCCAGCATATTCAAAGAATTTATAAGATTAGTGTCAGTTGGTAGACTAGGAACAATGAGAGATACACAAACATAAATATATACAAAACCTTTGCTTTAATCATTTAATTTTCTAATGTCTATTTTGAATAAAATTAATTCACCCCAGGCTGTAAACTTTACATGGTAGAAATCATATTACACCCTTATTCTTTCATCCAAAATGTAAATTCTCACTAACTTCCAGATTAATCTCTAATCCAACTTTAAAAATAAGCAAATTGGGACATAGTGCAATTTTTTTTGGTACACAGAGCTTTTACCCTCTTCAGATAAAAGTATGTGACCTGCTTAAATATAAAATAATAAATTAAATAAAACTTTCACTTTCATTTCCACTACCATACTAGAAAAGAAAGGTAAAGAAAAGGAAAAAATAAAACTTTAATTCCCAAACAAGTGCAGGCAATACTCATTTTACCCATACAAAAATGTGTCCCATCTTTTAAATGTTGAATAATTATTACTAATAAGTTGGTACATGAACTATAGGTACCAAAAATTCTCGTGAAGAATGTGACCTTTAAAAGAAATCTTGTACTGCAACACTATTTATAATTGCAAGGACTTGGAAGCAACCTGAAAGTCCCAAACAGATGACTGGATGAAAAAGATGTGGTATATATACACCATGGAATATTATTTATCAATTAAAAATGACAAATTTGATGATTTTATGGTAACGTGGATGTACTTAGAAGAAATTATATTAGCAGAAACAAGTCAAAAAGAAAAGGACAGAAACCAAATGGTTTCACTAATATATGAGATATAGGAAAAAAATAAACAAAAGTCATGAGGAAAAGTCAAAATAAGCTAACCACCAAACTAAAGTATACAACTTGGGGCAAGGAGGAAAGGGGTGGAATGGTGGGAAGGGTGGGGGGGTGAATCCCTGGGATTAAAAAGATGTGAAATTTATATACAAATTATTAAAAAAAATAGTCACCCCATTTAAATAAAAAAATAAAATAAATCTTGTATATTAGAATATATGGATAAGAAGGTGAAAGACTACTCCCATGGGAAAATTCTGTCTTCACACTTAGGTATTAATATAAAAAATTTCTCCCCTCATTTCACCTTTTTCCTGAGGGCCAGATTGTTCTGTGAACTGAAACTATTCCAAGTTGAATATGCTTAATATGAATGAACATTATAGCAAATGTTCACAAGCCAAATTCTGCCACCACAAAAATTTTAAAACAAATAATCACCATGAGGAAAATAGTTATAAACCCTGGCTTATGATCCACGCTCGGTTGAGTTTTTAAAATATGCTATTCAAAATAATTCCAGAGAATTTTATCAAGTCCTTAACACTTATTACTCTAGTGGCTTTATGACTCCAGTAAAATATATATTTTATTCCTTGTAAATATAAAAACATATTTTACAATAGATGTATGTATTATGTATATATCTCCATAAGAACTGTATAATACATACATGCATGCACATACAAGCTATAACAGCTATATGTAACATTTATATGCATATAACATATAAATCTACATTATAAAATAATAAAAATTTTCATATAATAATACCTACTTATATGCCATATACTCTGATACTTTATATTGTTATATTTCCTTTTATAAAATACTGGTTGAGTTCCATTTCAGTTATTTTATAACTAACTACTATATTGAAGCCAGTATTCAATAGAAAACAAATTGTAATGAAACATTATCTCCAGCAAAGTAGAGACCAAACATAAGGGAAAAAAAGGAAAATGGAGAGGATATACGGTATTATGCGAAAAGGGAGTCATAGTACTACTGATGTGGATATGGTTAGAGAGATAAAAATTAGATCTTTAACTGGAAAATGAAAAAAAATTATAGAAACCTGTCAGGGCTGATTTTTAGGGTTTGAAAAATTCAATCATAAATATTTTCCTCCCAGATAGATGAAAACTAACAATTTTATGGTTGAACTACTATATACATTATGTACACAAACTATACCCAAACTCAGAGCCAGATGAAAGCCCTTGTGATTTTTTTTAAGTTAGGGCATATGAATTTTTGTGAAATATGGAATCTTGAATTAAAACTATCCAATTTATTCAATAATTGAGAATTCAAGGGATTTCATTATAATTTAAAAATTTCTACATCCCCAACTGGCACTTTGTTTATAAGATTGCTAACAAAGATGTAAAGAGAATAGACTTCAGATCTGGAACACCAAGGTTTATGTTTGAGTATAGGTTTTTATCACTTTTGCAAAGAGGATAAATGAAAAATATACATTGTAAATAAGATCCTCCAAAACAATATAGTTACTGTAACCAATTATAAAACCAATATATTTTCATAATTGCTTAGGATTAGAAAAAAAAACATTTCCATTGGGAGCCTATTTAGAGATTATTGATATGTTTCTACTGTTTTCCCAAGGAATCTAAGATCTTTTATTCATTTTTCAACTACAAAAATAGACTATCCAGAGAACTTAAATTTTACTTGCCCTTTGTTTTTTTAGATCTGCAAAATTCAGCAGCATTACCTTGAAATCTACCACAATGAAAAAAAAATTTACTCATAGATTATATTTTGAAGTTAAATCAGGAGCATGCAATGATGCAGGTATTTCAGGAAAGCAGTAGTCTTTATTTTACTTCTATGAGGTTGATACTTAGCTTAAAAAAAATCAAATCTGTGGCTTAGTGCCTTTATACTGTTTACTATTATTTTCTAGCTATTTTACTATAAGTCTCAAATCTAGTTTAAGATTTGAATTCCCTAGGCAGTGTGTGAAACCCTATGGGATGAATCAGATAATCTCATTTATCTGCCCTAGTGTGGGATTTGGATATTAAGTGTTTTTTTTCAGTTCCCAGGTGATTCCTGGGAATCACCACTGAGTTGTCAGAATTGAGAACTACTGCTTTAGTTTCTCCCGCTAATCAAAAATGTAACTCAGACTCAAAATTCAGTTCAGAGACTCAAAATTGATTCATCCAAGATATTCAGAAATTACATCCTCACAATACAATGAAAGAAAGTGATAGCCATGTTAAAACTACACTAAGAATAAACTTTCCCCATTCCTACATTAGCAATTTTCCCTTTGGAATATATGGGTCACTAGGAACCATCATTTCTCTAATTAAAAAAAAAATAAAAATTAAACTTCTACTCACACCTTCTTACCATTTCATTTCTTTTTCTCTTTATAGCAAATTACCTCAAAAAAGGATTTGTAGTCACTGTTTCCAATTTTCCTTCTCATTCTGGAACTTACTACACCTCATTAAAATGGTTCACTTCAAGTCACCAGGAAAGTTGTATGACCTTAAATTAATTCACTGATTATCAGGCTTAATTTTCTGTGATGCTTCCATATCATTTAGCTACTATTGACAGTGTTTTGCTCACTCCTCTCTTCATTTCATACTTCCTTCACCTATGTCTGGAATATAGATGCACAATGGCTATTTCTTTTAGATTCCTTTTGTTCATATCCCTTTTCTAAACAAGCTCCAAATGACAGAGTTTGCAGGGCTCCATTATTAGAATTCCTCTCTTTTCTGTGCCCACTCAGTCTTGAAGTTTTTATATTAGCTATACTTGCTATAGATTAAGTAAATTTAAATCTCCAGTTCATCTCTCCCTCCTAGAATCCCTATACAGTATCTGCTTGATATCTCAATTGACAACTAACTACATATTTCAAACTTATGTGTGTTAAAGCAAACTTCTTATCCCAAACTTGCTCTGCATTCTGCCTTCTCTGTCACATTTTTATCTCACTCTAAAGGTTTTTCAGGCCCCAAACCTGAGAATCACCTACGATTTCTCATTCTTTCCCCCATATTTATTCTTTCAACAAGTCAAATTTATTCTACCTTTAGAAATAGATTCAAACTTCAACCACAACTCACCAACTCTACTGTTTCCACCCAGCCCAAGTGACATCATTTCTCATCTAGGTCAATGAAGTAATTTTTTAAATAACTCCTGCTCTCTACAGCCACATGAAAGTCAGGGAAAGCATTTTAAAATACATATTTTGTTTTTCTGAATTCTAATCTAGTGTTCTATTCACACTCGTCGTCTTCACACTGGATTATTTTTTCCTAAATGTTGGTAGTTTAACATACAAAATGATCTCTGAAGCTAATTCATACTCCCCAATTCATTTTACATCTACTGATCCCTTCTCTAGAATGAACATGCTTAACTGAACATATATTTCCTTGAGTTTGGTCAGAAGTATAATTATGCTTTCAAGAAGATATGACAGTCAAGGACAAGGGAGATGAACAGAGTAGAATACCTCTGGGCTCATGAAAGTCAGTCCTACCCCAAGAAGGAGAAGGAGTAAATAGTGAATGGATGCCAAGATATTCAACTGCAAGAAAGGTGGGAGTAGAAGCTCACCCCACAGGAAGGCCTGATTCTGGTAGCCTTATTTAATCACCATCTCCAGAGAGGCATCTTATTACTTGAACAAGCCAGTGATAAAATTGACTTTGCCAGCAATGCAAAAATTCTGCTATAAGGAATGCCCACTGAATAATCTTATATAAGACCCTTACTGTCTATCAACTAGCAGCTTTTGGTAAATTTTACCAGTATTTTTATTCAATTTTCACATCCTTGGAAGTCTCACTCAATATTAAGTGATACACTGACTTGGCAAAATATGAGAAACTGTAGGTTATTTTTGCAAAACACATCTGCTTGTTACATTAAAAAAACGTGTGGAAAGAAAAATAAAGCAATGATTCAAATTTCCTTGGGCAGTTCTTAAAGCCAACTGAAAAAAAAATCATAGAATGCTTTCTAATTTCAAAGAAAGACTATAAAACAGCAATTCAGTATGTGCTTATCCCAATAAGATCTTTGTTTCTAGTCAAATATAATATATATATATATATAACTGATATGTTAGTACATTTTTCCTTATTCTATGCTGCTTAGCAAGATATTTCAAATTTAGATCACTATATACTCTCATAGTTAGTATATATTTTGCTCTAACTAAATTTATGTTGAGTCCTTAGACAGCAGTATAACACCTATAACACATGACAATTGTTCCAAGAAAAATTAATCATGTAAAAATGAGATGCCATGGCAATTTCCATGAACATCTGCTAGTGAAAAGCAAGACAGCCTGCTATATGCCTTTACCATGTAGGAAGAATCAGTGAGATGAATATCCTAGTGTTTGCTTTGGATAAATCACTCAGATTTTTAGAGTCCTTGCAGAGATTCCCTCTGCACAGATTCCCCTTATCAGAACAAGCCATGCATGCCTATAGGATTTAATGGAGCCCCAGTGCAGCCTACACCAAGACAGGTAGGTCAGTTGATATTCAAGACCTCCTACATGGAAGACTTGTCAGATTCCATGGTTAGTTCCCTGGGAACCCAAAGGCATGGTTTAGAACTAGTTATTAGTATCCTTAACTGTTCAGTCACTTCTGGTGTCTTTAGGGGGGTAGAAGAGAATAAGTTAGGGTGGACTCACAAATAGTATCAAATGGTGGGAGCTAGCCAGAGATGCAATGTTTAAAATGGATTTAGAGCATTTGGATATTTATGTTTTAATCTACCACTGTCATAAAGCCATGTAACATGAGTAAGCAAATTTCTAAAATTCTTACAAAAGTTATACTCTACACAAAACCTTCTTTCCACTTGATGGGAACTTTCCATCACACTCAGTGGAACCAGTCCCTTAGGCCCCTATCAGGAGTCATGAAGCCTGAAAGTGATTGCTAAGTGAAAAGATATTTTTTTAAAAAGATACAAGATTTAAGAAAGTTTTAGACAATGATTTTGAAGGATGACTTACACTTTACGTATAGAAACCAACAATGGAAATTCAACTGACTTACTCTAGTTAACAATGAAAAATAAGGCAAAGATAACTCAAAAGGAAAAAAGACTCAAAACTAGTGGCTATCAAAATACTGAAAGTATTTGGGAGAAAAGTTTTGAAGTTTTCTTTTGTTCCTAAAACACAATGCTCTCAATAACTATAAATGTCAATGTAATGGTAAAGCCCAATATCATATGGAGGGAGAGAAGAAGACCTCTGTGCTTATAAAAAGGGACACCTGTACTCAGATGTTTACTGCAACACTATTTGTAATTGCAAGGACATGGAAACAAACCACATGTCCCAAAACAGATGAAAAAGATGTGGTATATATACACAGTGAAATATTACTCATCAATTAAAAATGACAAATTTGATGAATTTATGGTAATATGGATGTACCTAGAAGAAATCATGTTAGCAGAAACATGTCAGAAAGAGACAGAAACCAAATAGTTTCACTAATGTATGGGTAATAGGAAAAACAAGCAAAAGGCCAGGAGGAAAAGTCCAAACAAGCTAACAACCAAACTAAAGAACACAACTGGGGGGGGGGGGGGGGGGGGGGGGGGAGGGGCGGAGGGAGATGGGAATGGTCAGGGAGGAAAGGTGTAGGTGATCTCCAGGGAATACAAAGATGTGGAACATATATATAAACAAATAAAGAAATTATAAAAAATAAAGAAAAAGAAAAAAGAAAACCTAATATCTCAAATAAATGTCTGCCACCTGTTATTCTGCAGTACCTATAAATGTTGAAGGAATTCAGTCTAGCAGTTTTTTCCAATTTCTATTGTGATGCAACTAACCTACAGCAACCCCACTTACCAAAAACTCTCCTCTCTACACCCCCAGCTTTCAGTCCACTCATCTAAAAATGAAGTAGTGTGGAAATTGACTTTGTGCTCTAGAAAGTTTACTCAAGCTGAGGAAAGACACAAGAATATCAAGGTGAAATCTAAGAGACAGGTTCTATATCTTAGGTTCATATTTTGTATGATGTTGATTTGAAATTTAGAGAGAGCTAAAGTATGCTAGAGTATCATAATAAAGAAATATATAATAATATTTATATAAAATATGAATATTATGTAATATAATATAAATAAATATAAATAAAGAAACCACAAAAATCTGTTTAAGTGGTAATATTCTTATGTTAAAATGCTGTAGCTTTTATCATAATCAGAACAAAAGTAAATTGGAGCATTTTATTAAGATGCTTGTGCTTAGAAAAAGGGTAAGACTCTCTATCTAGTCTTTGTACAGAGGAGGAAATATTTTAAAGGTGGGAGAGAAAAAAAATCCATTTTCACCAAATCTACTCAATGTAATATCTTCCTCTAATAAAATGATTAATGATCTCTTTTAAAGGTGGTGGATCAATTTTGATATCTTCTTCCATCCCACCTGGTTAGAGACCCAAGCTCCATAAGTGGCTCCTTTATTGATGAAATAGGATAGCCAAGTGAAGGCAAACACACACATACCCACTTTGTAAGCTTCATCTATGTCAAAGAAACCCCAGTGTTTAAGGCAAGTCTTGTATTTACATTGGTCTTAACTGTATTTATAAGAATAGCATTCCTTCCTTAATTCTGTAACTCATTCTGAGTTCTGGGCAGTTTTTATTAAGGTCAGCTGTCATAGTTGTTCCTTCATTTGGGATGTATTTTAATGTTTATTTTTTGGTATGCCTGATATATGGATATATATATATATTTTTTAACTAAAGCATTAGAGAGGCTAATAAATAGTCCTGGATTTAAACAACAGAATTTTGAAACTAGAAGAACGTTTAGAAATTATTCTGTTCTTCATTTTTGCAGACAGGAAAACTAAGGGCCCAGCTCAAGGTTATACTCAGCAATGCTGCGAATGAAAAGAACAATTATAGGATTTGGAGGCACAGAATCCGAATTGAAATCATTAGCCTACCATTTATAACTGTGAGACATTCAACATACCACTTAATCCCAAAGAAAGATATTTTCATATAGCTTAAGTTAAAAAAAAATTACCCATTTGCTTCAATGTATCCATCAATAATATTACAATAATATCTAACTTTCAGGATTATTGACAGAAATACAGATAGTATGTAAAAATGTTTTTAAAATAATGACCACTATATTTATTTACTGAAAGAAATTCCAGAATTTCTGATCTCAGCCCTCTGTTATTTCTAAGAGTGTGGTGTCAGTATGAGCTTTATAAGTCTTATTCATATTTTAAGCACTATTAATAAAAATTACCTATTTCTACTCCATTGCCTCATACTGTCAAAATTAAGTTCACACTTTATTTGACAAAGAGCTGATCTCAACAAACTCAGGATGCCATAGGGAAAAAGAGACAAACAATTCAGGACTGCTGTGTATCCTGACTCTAGATTAACAAGACAGAGAGTTTATAGTGTACAAAAGATTTCTGAAAAATATGACAGGAAGAAAATCTCTGTATACAAGCTGAACCAATTTTTGGACACTTAGTCATGTCTATTAATACCCCCTGCAGATGTGTGTTAGTGTATAACCCCTCCAAGAGTGACTTAGAAAATTGCTGCTAGGTTTTTTGCTTTGTTTTTGTTGAACTGCAGGAGTTCTTTGTGGATCTTTGTTATCAGACCCTTGTCACTTATCTGGAGGGCAAAAATTTTCTCCACAAAGAACTCCTACAGTTCAACAAAAACAAAACAAAAAACTCAGTAAAAAAATGGGGAGAACTAAAAAGATACTTCACCGAAGAAGAGACACAAATGGCTAATAGGCATATGAAAAAATGTTCCACATCACTAATAACCAGGGAAATGCATATTAAAACCACACTAGATACCATCTTACACCAGTAAGAATGGCTCATATAAATAAAACAGACAACAAGTGTTGGCACAGATGTGGAGAAAAAGGAACTCTCTTTACACTGCTGGTGGTGCAAACTGGTCCAGCCACTATGGAAGACTGTGTGGAGGACCCTCAAACAATTGAAAGTGGATTTACCATTTGATCCAGCAATCCCACTACTGGGAATCTACCCAGAGGACCTAAAAGCACTAATTCAAAAGGACACCTGTACACGCATGTCTATCGCAGCTCTGTTTACAATTGCCAAAATTTGGAAACAAATCAAATGCCCCAAAACAGACGATTGGCTAAAAAAATGTGGTACATATACACGATGGAATACTACTTATCAGTCAAGGAGGACAAACACATGTCATTCACAGCAACATGGATGGAACTAGAAAGACTCACATTAGCAGAAATAAGCCAAAAAGAAAAAGAGAAGTACAGGATGGTCTCACTTATATGATGGATATAGGGAAAAACAAACAAACAAATAAGAAAAAATAAAAACAATCAATGGGACTGAACAATGGAAGGAGAGAGGAAGAGGGAGAAGGCGGAGGAGGTGAAGAACACAAAAGATCAAGATGGTTAACAAGGTGTTAGTGAAGTGGGAAAGCCCCAGGGTATACAATGCAATAATGTAATATAAATATAAATACACATATATATGCAAATTTAAAAAATATAAATTTAATTTAAAAAAAGAAAATTGCTGCTAAACGCACAAGTTAACTGAATTTATGAATCACTCAAAAATTTAATTCTTCCAAGTGTGAAATAAAATATTTCTCCAAGTGTTACATAAATTAAATATCAAAACCATTTATTTTTGCATCAAAAATGTCACACATGGCAATGCCAGGGGTGAGAATAGGAAGAGAGGGAAAACCGAGAGGAACACTGCGTAAATATGGGAGTAAACATGGAGTAATGCGATTGTTTTGGAGCTAAATAACAGTAGTAGTTGTACATTATAAATGTACTAAATGTCTTTGAAATGCATACTTTAGAATGATTCACTGTAGCATATGAGTTTGCCTCATTAAATTATTTTTTTAATTTCACCCATGCACAAAATAATCAGTTTTGAAGTATTAAAATCTAATTATTTCAAGAAGCATCTGAGAAACCTACAAAGAATTTCACAAAGCTAAAACATATATTTTTAAATCGAAGAGCAAGCTTTCTCAATGGTTGGTAACATGTCTGGATATATTTGTAAGAATTAAAATCAATATTTCTTTTAGGTTCTGAAATAGCAGAAGCTATGTAATAAAGTCAATACTGAGGGGGGGAGTATTTTCTACAGGTAGCTAATATTTTACAGGCAGATTACAAACCATCACAAAACACATATTGACAGAGATTGACGGTGGCTGCTGTGACTTAATCTCAGCATCCGTGATCTCAAGCCTCTTGAGTCTCACTTCATGGTTTATGATACAGTTACATCACAATCCCTCAATAGAATTACAGCTTTGTCACTAATCTCTTCCTATCAGTTATCCTGTAATGAAGGAAGCTGGAAGGCACTGCTAGAAAGAGGCAATGGCATGAATGATTGCATTCCGTCTCTTCCCACAACAATATCTGTAAGTCTGGGAGTGATAAATGGCACCCAAGTTATAAACGAGCTACAAGGTCAGTGGCACCAAGCAGCCAAGAGTTCAAAGAGAAGTCACAACTCCGACGGGTTCAAGAAAAGGTCACATACTGCTGGCGTGCATCAGCAGAGATAAATCCTGAGATGCCTTACTGAAATTACAAAACAGAATTAGGAGAGTCTGTTATTGAAGAGCTAAGATTTTTGTCCAGGAATTGAACAAGGAACACTGATTAGCATAAATGTCCTTCTTTTTTCTGGAAGTGACAAATGTAACAACATTTCATAACCAGTCAAGAATCCAGGTAGAAAATATCTTTAAAATGTTAATTCTTTGGCACAGAAAGATGTGTGACTGAACAATGCTGTTTTTCTTCTTGTTTTTCTCTCCTTCGGCTCTTAAATTCATCTCTGAAGGGTCCACATGAGATAAAGAAATGGCCTCCCTAGAATTGGTATAGACTATGTCTATATATTACTTTATGTGCATAATGTAAGCTAAATAAGTGACATTTCTCAAAAGTTAAAACATACCGATCTAACACTCTAAAAATAAAAACCATCCACAGAATGTTGCAATGGAAAGTTACCTGAAAAATTCCCTCACTTGACTCTTAGTATAATGGGGATGCAAATGTTGATGATCTTTCCTAAGGTCAGCTTGCTGGTGATTGGCAGGTTAGAAAAAAAATGATTTATCTCTGAATGGCTACTTCTACCATCTTTCCACTGAATAAAGGCTTCTCTCAAATAGAGACTGAATTATCTAGGTCTTTCATTGAAGAGGACATAGTTCTCAAGTCTTCATGCTTTATAAATTTGTAATAGGTATCAATAATCTTTCTTAATATCATTTATTTGTTCATGTGGGTCAACACAAATTGCACACTATTAGGAAATTTGCTAGGCCATTGTGATACAAAATGAGGAAGAATATAAAAGGAACAATAACTGAACTCTCTATTATTTGGAGACAATTTGCTTTATTGATTATATATCATTGTACACCCTGAGGTTCCCCCACCACCATGTACAAGTGAACTGTCATCTTGATCTCTTGTTCTTATATCTCCCCTAATTTCACCTTTCCTTATCCCCCTCCTTGCTGTATGCTTTTGTTCTGTTATCAGTTTGCTAGTTTTAACATTTTCTTGCCCTTTTATTTGTTTTTTCTATATCCCACATATAAGTGAGACCATACGCATGTCTCTTTCTTTCTGGCTTATCTCCGCTAACATGATTCCTTCTAGCTCCATCCATATTGCCACAAATGATGTAAGTTTGTCCTTTTTACAGCTAAATAATATACCATTGTGTAAATATAGTACAGACTTTTAATCCATTTGTCTGCTTTGGGACATTTGGGTTGTTTCCATATCCTGGCTATTGCAAATAGTGGTGCAATAAACACAGGAGCACAAGAAAATGGCTTCTTAAACTAGTTTAAGATACTAAAAGAGTTTCTCACCACTTTGCAGCTCACCAACCTTGGGTGGGTCCCTGGCTGCCATTGACCCAAGGAAGTTTCCTAGTCTTGCTGACTCATACCTCTTCCCAATAAGCACAATACTGGTTTTGCTTCAAAGGCATTTCTTTCTTACTACCTCTAATCTAAATGGCAATTTCCACCCAAATATAACTAAGAAGTCCAGAATTTAAAAGTGGGTGATTTTATAGCAGATAGTGAAAAAAGCGGGTGCTCAGTAGAAAGCCACATACCTTCAAAATCATGTGAGAATCGCAAAAATGTATTCTGATGAGAGTAAGAAAACACAGCCACTGAAGGGTTCTCTGTACTTTAGCTTCTAGAAATCTTGCAGTGCAAGGCATATCCTTCCATGACCACTTCAAAGACTGCCCCAATTCTTTCTTTGTGCTGGAATGTTCTCATTATGGTTAGAAAGACCAAGATGCAAGATGAATTAATCACCTTCTTCTTCAGAATCAGACTAAAATAAATTGACTTCAAGTGTACCAGGACTTCCTTTGACACGCTGTCTTTAACTTAAGTAGGTTCTTTCATGAATATGCAGAATAAAGAATGTATTATAATTATTTACTCTATGAAATAAATCACTCATGTTGTTTACCATGTAAGCAATGCTGTGTACACTAGGTTGCTTATCTTTTAGACCATGGGCACCAGAAAAGTTGTTTATATCTGTAGTGCAAGCATCCCAATCTAGGTAGATTCATTGGTTCTAGCAGCTAAAGAAGAACATTGGGGTCCTTGGTGAATTTTACAGATTTTAATGTTTTCTCAGGGATACACAGGCACACTAGACAGGGAGATTGGACCAGTGGTATGGCAAGCAAGCAGGCTAGGCTTGCTTCTCTCTCCCTCCTTCTCCCTCTCCTTCTCCCTCCCTTTCTCCCTCCCCCTCTTGCTC
>PVHY01010968.1:0-49791 GCA_004024945.1 Uropsilus gracilis | reverse complement strand
ATCCTCGCCAGCAATTCTTGTTGTCTGTTCTTTGGATGTGGGCCATTCTTACTGGTGTAAGGTGGTATCTCATTGTTGTTTTGATTTGCATTTCTCTTATTACTAGCGAAGTTGAGCAGTTTTTCATGTGCCTGTTGGCCATTTGTATTTCCTCTTTGGAAAAGTGTCTTTTTAGTTCTTCTCCCCATTTTTTGATTGGACTTTTTGTTTTGCTTTTGTTTAGTTGTGTTAGTTCCTTGTGGATCTTCGTTATTAAACCCTTGTCACTCATGTCGAAGGCAAAGATTTTTTCCCATTCGGTTGGGCATCTTTTAGTTTTTTCTGTTGTCTCTTTTGCTGTACAGAAGCTTTTTAGTTTGATGTAGTTCCATCTGTTTATGTTTTCCTTCATTTTTTTGCCGTGATGACAGATTTTTAAGAGTTTCATTTTACCAACTTCCAGAGTCCAATCTCCTTCAGCCCAGCTGGGGCCCTATAGCTTGTGTGACTTGGAGTCTTAGCTCTCTCTCTCCGTGTGTGGTGGCTCAGACTGACTCACTCTGGGGGCACTCTTGGGAGGAAGCTTTCTGCAGGGTCCTCTGTGTAATCACCGCAAATTCTTGACATAAGAATTTTATTTTCTAACATGTTAAAACTTCCATTATGGTCTTCTCCAAACATTTGCGAAAGTAGAGATAATATAAAAATGGTTTCCAGCATACTCATGAGTTAGTGACATAAGACTAGTAATCCATTAATCTTCCCCACCTTTCCTGAACTATTTTAAATTACATCCATATACCATGTGATTGCTTTTCTTTTTTATTTGCTGTGCCTTTTGAATTACATGTTTTATTTTCTGTCCTGGAAATTTTATTTACTTGAGATCTTATAATAGAAACAGACATATTAATATGTTGAGTCTCTGCAAAAGCATCATTTTCTGAGTTTACTCATAATATAGTTTTAAAATTAGTCACACAAAGCTGACAGCTTATAGTGAATGTTTTAACTGTAGTGGTGATTTAGAAACAAGCTTGCCAACATAAAAACCAAGGAATATTCCCTTTAGAAGAAATGTTTTATGAGATGTTATCTGCCCATCCTTGGTGTTATAGTTCTGGATCAACCAGAATAGTCACTTTCTTCCTCTTTCAGTGATCCTCTTGCCCTGATATTGTTCAGATGGTGTTTCTCCCATGAGAAATACCTAAAGTTTTATGGTGGTATTATAGTCTCTATAATATCATAGTCTCTATAGTAGAAATCTTAAAAGGACCCCTGTCTTGTTTCCCTCTTTTTTTTTTTTTTTTTTTTTAAGAGACTAGGTCTTGCTATGTTCCCTGGGGTAGTCCCGAACCCATAGAGATTAGTCTTGTACCCGTGGACTCAAGCGATCCCTGATCTTGGCCTCCCAGCACTGGGATTATAGGCGCGCACCCAGTCCTGTCTTCTGCTTTTTGTAATCTTACACATCTTCTCATAGCTGTGTTTGTTTCAGGTGACTACATTAAGGAAAAGCACCTAATATTGTCTGTTCTTTATAAGCTCCTGAGGGTTTCTTCTATTACTGGTTAACTAATGTTGCACCTGTTTGGGGGAGCTGTCATCCAAAAGATACTCTCCAGAAGTCTAGGAATCTTCCAGTGGTATTATTTGCTGGTTCTGTAAACATAGCTGGACCTTCACCCACTAATTCTGGTTCCCATGGAGGACTAGGAAAACCTAGTTGGCTTTACTGGCTTCCTCTATAGACCTTCCCAAATTTTGGAGCAGTTCCACAGTGGAACCACCAACACCAGCAAAACTGACGCCACATTCTTTTACATTGTCATTACTGGAGTGCTGGTCTCTAGAAGACAGGGTTTTGCCCTTCCCAAGTCCCACAAGTCATGTGAAATAAGTATTTTAAGACATCTTGGGTTGGCAGGAAGCATTCTTACAGTGTTGGTTGCCTGGTGATGAATGGGAGATTGCTCAAGGGTTGGGACATGGGAGCTGACATGTGGACAATAGCATGTGGACAGGGATTTCAAGGCTATTCAAATTTTCCTGGTTCTCTAGAGGCCTAACCAGTAGACTGAAATGAATGATAAAGCTTGTCTAGTCTTGTGTACTAGCTCAAATAACAACATGTTCCTTTAAGGGCTGTTTTCTTTCGTTATAGTTTTTCTCACTGTTCATATTCATTAGAACCTGAGAAATCTTGAGAACAGAAATTGGAAAACTTGCTGAAACAAATGGAGAGGAATGTGAAGAGAAAGTATTTTAAGTCTCAAGTTTGTACATTAGAACATTTCTTTCTGTAAGACTAAAATAAACTCATTGCTACATGTAGGTGGGTGGTTAAATTCTGAAATGCATATTTTTATCTTTTTTTGAGACTAGGTCTCCCTATTTTTGCCTGTGGAACCACAGGCTCATGCTGCCCGGGGCACCACGGAGTCAAGCAATCCTCAGCCTCAGCTTCCCAGGTAGCTGGGATTACAGGCATGCACCACCACGCCCAGCTATATTTTTTTGGAACTAGGTCTCGCTACATGCCCCTGGCAGAACTCGAACTGCGATCCCTGGCCCCGATTACGGCTTCCTTGGCCATATTTTTATTTTGTTAGAAAACACTTCTATGTCTTCTTTTTTTAAATTTTTTTTTAAGTAATCAGAGAGCCATATCGCAGAACTGTATTAACAATAAAGGGAAGAAGTTGCAGTCCTGGATGCAGTTTGGTAAACATGCTCCTAGCTACCTGTGAGATCAAGAATGCTTCCCCCGATGTGATATGTATGCACAGTGGAATACGACTCATCAATTAAAAATGACAAATTTGATGAAGCTATGATAACATGAATGTACCTAGAAGAAACCATATTAGCAGAAACAAGTTTAGAAAGAAAAACACAGAATTCAAATGATTTCACTAATATATGGGACACAGGAAAAACAAACAAAAGGCCAAGAACAAAAGTCAAAACAAGGTAACAAACCAAACTGAAGTACACAACTGATGATCAGGGAGGAGAGAGCCCTGGGTATTACAAAGATGTGAAATAACTATATATATATAATTTTAAAAAAGAAAAATAAATGCTTACCACCCCCACTCCCACCCCCCAGGTGTTAACTTTGGTTACTGTTAGTAACTAAACAATCAGTCTGTCATTTCCTGCCACTGGGATGAAATCCCCTGGTGTGCTGAGGCTGTGGTAAACTCTGCTCTGATAACTGGAATGTGTGGTCGACTTTGGGACGCTCCTGGAGATCAAAATTGCTGATGAAGTAGTAGAAGCTTCTTGTGTCCTTGTCGATTGAGACAGGAAGATGAATGAGATCTTAATAGCTACCGTTATTTCTCTATAGGAGATTCTATGACACCTTATGTGCGTTTTGTCATTAAACTAAGTCAAGGATTAGTAATAGACAAGAAACTATTGTGGATCTCTGCTCACTGACTCCTCCCCTGTAGTTCTTAGTTTAGCTCCTCGGAGATTCTCACACATGCCTGGGATTCTAAGGAGTGTGCATACCTTACCCTGGAGGCATCAGATTTATGAGTTTTATTAATTGTCTGTTAACTTTCTCTATAGCTCCCTTACATAGCTGTTATTTCTGCTTCTCGCCCCCAGTATTTTACCTTCTGGATAAATTAGTGTAGAATTGCTTATGTTTCATGCCTGCAGAGATGGTATTCACGACTAAACAGTACTGGCATACTGTGATCTTCCTCCTCAGCCCCTCCCCCCTGAAAAAATTTGCCTCTTGAGAATGTGCCCAGTTTTCTGTGTACATTCTTCTCATTATCTTCCAGGCATCTCAGCCAAGTATGGTGGCGCATGCCTGTAATCCCAGATACATGGGAGGCTGATGCTAGGGATTACTTGAGTCTGTGGGTTCAGGACTATCTTGGCAACATAGCAAGACCTAGTCTCGAATGAATGAATGAATGCATGAATGAATGCATGAATGAATGAATGCATGCATGAATGAATGCATGCATGAATGAATGCATGCATGCATCTTCCAGGCATCTCTTGGTAAAATTATCCTGGTGCTCGGTATTGTCAGGCAGTCTGTGAGTTCCCTCTTGAGAATGGCTCAGACTAGGTGAGGACAGCCCTCTGCATCCTTATGTCTTGAGCTTCAGGGCTCTGGTGTTGGGTCTATTTTGCTCCTTTATGGTTTACTCCCCCATTCCTTTAACTTCCAGAGAAAGGGCTTGCGGTAGCTCAATTTTTGGAGAGCATGTCAAATGAGAAGTGTATGGACATCTAGGTCAGAAATCCTTCCTTGGGGTTGAGGAGCTTGGGAAGGAAGTATGACTTCCTTGTTTCCAGTTCTGTTGTCATGGCTGAGCCACCTGCCTGGTTCCCAGAACTCAAGTCCAGTGCTTCCGGTCATCTCATTCTTCCTGTGCATCTCATCCCTTCATTCCTTCAACCCACCCCCACCTCATTCTGCTCCCAGTGTTTGAATGTTGGCCTTCTGACCTTCTTCTGATTTTCTTTATCTGTTATCTGTCTCTTGATTGTTTCAGTGCTACTCTCTAGGACTTTTCCTCTTTTTTTTTTTATTTCTATGGACTTTCCTTTTTATCTGAACCCCCCCCCCCCGTTCATGTTAAATGCATGTAATGTCTTATGCTGGATAATAAAGATAGTTTCTTGACATTTCCTTATTCCTGCAGATGTCTATTTACTTCAGATGATTTTTCTTGAAGTCTTTTATCTGTCACCGTTGAACTGTCTGGGAGCTCACGGCCACTAGGGAAATGAGTGGATGCTCTGAACTTGTGGTTTGTCCACTGGAATTCTCTGGAGGCTCATGTGACTTAAGGTTCTCTTAGTCTTTCTCCAGAGCCTAGTCTTCCAAACAGGAAGGTGCAGGGTCTGTGTGCCACCTGAGTGGAGGAGGCTGCACTACACAGGTAGGTGAGTAGGCATGGAGTCTCTGAGCATGAGTGTGCGTCTAGTCACTTGGGTGGCCACACACTTTGCTGCTTTTGATACCTTCCCCATGCCTCCTTAACTGAGTGGGTTGATTTTCCTAGTCCATTGACTCTCCATTCCATGCTTTTCCAAAGATTAAGTCGATAATCTCTTGGTGTGGGGGTGGTTTCCCAGTATGTAAAACAGGGGAGAGTATGGAGGGGTAGATTTTACTCAGGAATCCTGATGTTTATCTTTGGGCCCTGAGCACCGGTACACTGTGCCTTGAGCCTTGGGAAGGTCTGGGGCAATCTCCAGGTTGGTGCTCAGCCCTCCACACTGTCACTTACTTGGGACACTGCTTTCTTTGTTGACTTGCTGTGTTAATGGCCAATGATCATTAGCAGTCCAGCTTCTGAACTGCTGTTGGGGACATCACTCTTGTTCATCCCATCTTTGGGGATTTGATTAGAGAAAAACAAAAACCCTTTTTTCTGTGCTTTTAGCAAGGTTTTGGATAGAATAGAATTGAATGTGCAGATTGACCTTTCATTTAATTTTATTTATTTATTCATTCGTTCGTTCATTCACTCATTCATTCATTCATTCATTCATTTTTGAGACTGGGTCTCGCTATTTTTGCCTGTGGAACCGCAGGTTCACGTTGCCCAGAGTACCACAGACTCAAGCAATCCCAGCCTCAGCTTCCCAGGTAGCTGGGATTACAGGCGTGCGCCACCACGCCCAACTATATTTTTTTGGAACTAGGTTTTGCTGTGTGCCCCCAGCGGGACTAGAACCGTGATCTCTGGCCCTGGTTGTGGCTTCCTAGGCTGCCGCTTACAGGCATGCACATGCACCACCAATCCCGGCCTAATTTTATTTTTAAAATGAAGTTGTGGGAGAAGGCGGGGGTAACCCCACCCACACGCCTGGTTCAGCCATGGTGCTGCCAGGCTCTGAGCCACTCCTCTCCCCCCACTGGACACGCAGGCTGGCGGGGCAGTTGGCAGAGGGTGGTGGGTGATAGGGGTCATTCCCTCTGGTCTTCTCCAAATCCAGTCAACCATCACCAGAAGCAACTAATCAGTGAGTCAACAGTTCGAGTGCCGCCCAGGCTACGTAGTGAGACCTAGTTCAAAAAAAATAGCTGGGCGTGGTGGTGCGCGCCTGTCATTCTAGCTACCTGGGAAGCTGAGGCTGGGGATTGCTTGAGTCTGTGGTATCCCCGGCAACGAGAGCCTGCCGTTCCACGGGCAAAAATAGCGAGACCTAGTTTCAAAAAAAAAGAAAGAAAGAAGAGATGGAGAGACCAGGGGGGTGGGCTAGGGGAGGGGGAAGGAATACCCAAAAGGCAAATGTAAACAAAACTTATTCAATAAAAATGTATATCATTAAAAAAAATAAAATAAAATGAAGTTGTGTAAGTAGTATATTTGGTTTGTAACTTAAGCTAACTTAATTCAAGTCAGGTGCCTTCCCCATCATAGGACTTTGTTTTGCAGGTAGGGTTTCTTCTCTTCAGTGGAACAGAACATGGCATTTGGAATTGGTTTTTCATTATGACTAGTCCCTTACCATTGTCCTCTCCAAATCCCTGATTGAAAGAAAATTATTTTTTAAGTTCCCATAAGAAAGTGTAAAATCTTGGGGGGGGGGGAACAAACCAAAATGAATGAAAAAGAAGTCTTGTTTGAGTTGGACATGTAAAACCCATGGAAGTGATATGTCTCAAAGTTATGTTTTCCTCTTGGGGCCAGTGTGATGATTTGCTTTCTGTTTGGTCTGTCTACACTTTCTGGCCATCTCATCCATGTATGATACACAGGCCTAAGTTGTGCTTTACTGGAAGTGGAACACTCCTGACCTGTGCCCGCAAATGTTGGGCACTCAGCTGAAAACATGCAGGGCTGTTGCACAGGCCAGGGTGAGGGATAGGATGGTCACTGTTGAACACCCAGGCAGGAAAGCAGAGCTGTCAGAACTGCTTACTTCTTGAACTGGGCTGGAGCTACTGGAGGCCCAGGCAACAGAGTCATCTTTTCCCCAGTTGATGGCTTGTGAAAATGTGGTTGGAATATTTTTCAGTCTGACAAATTCTTTTCCTTTTATGGTTTCTACCTTTGATGACATGCTTGGTTAGGAAAACCATCCTCTTTCTCATGTGGTTATAACTCTTCTGTTGTTACCTAATACTTTTATGATTTGGTTTTTAAACAAGTAGGGGAAAGAGTCACATGTGCGGGCTGCTTGCTTCTGCTTCACATGTGTGAACAGACTGCTTAGACAGTTTACCAGGAAGCTTCTCTTTGCTAGGATGAGGCTAGCAAAACCCCCTGCCCTAGGAGAGGGCAGTTGCTTGATGGGGTTGTAGTTCTCAGGAGATATTTCCTCTGGATAGAGCAGAAATTGTCACACAGACGGGCAGGAGGAAGGCATCCTGTCCCCCTGAGGTTCAGGAGGCTGAGTCTGTGAAGGGAGGAAAGTCCCTTCCTGCTTTAGACACTAGCAGGAAATGGGAGCAGCTTGTTCTTCTGGGATTTCAAGCATTTGTTTAATAGTGGGAAAGACTTGGAAGGAGAGGAATGTTGAAGAGGCTACTGTCAGGGTAGGCGAGAGGTAGGTGTGAACCAGGACCTTTTGAAATAGAGCTTGGATGGAGGGGAAACTGTTTAACATTTTTTAGTATCGTGGACCTGTGTGACATCACTTTCTGAGGAATCTGCAGCCCGCGGGGACTGCGGTGCTGACACCATTGGGAATACTTCAGGTGACTCCAGTTACAGCAGGAGAGCAGCTCTGCCTCAAGAAGCAGTGTGAACTCACTGCTGCCATCTTTTAAGGGGCTACGGGGAGTGACATGAACGTCATCACACATTGGGGATATTTTGGGACACGCTCTTAGTGTACAGTAGGCAGACTGTTCTCTTGCTCTTTCCACACGGACTTTTTGCTTCCTGTGGACTAGGTGCCTGAACCAGTTATTGTCTGCAGTCCCTTGAGGTGGGCAGTGTCATTTCCCTTTCTCTGCAGTGAGGACACAGGCATTCTAGGTGGTGTCTTGCCCAGACGCACTGGCTGGGTGTGAAGAGCACACACTTTGGCTTATGTCCAAAAACACATTTAGCCTTCCTGCTTTCCTCTTCTTTACACTCAGATTATAAGGAATAGCTAGGAGTTGTCTGATTTGGGTACAAGAAGGTTAAAGAAGATCACATGGTCACATGGTGCTAAGGCTGAACCTGTCTTAACACCTACCTGCCCTTTTCTGTGCTTCTCCCTTCATCCTATCTGCAGCCCTTTCAGAGCGGTCATTTATGACCAGGATTCACTTTTGAGGGAGGAGAGCTTTAGAAGGGTGGAGTGTGTCTCCCACGATGACTAGTGATCAAGTTGAATTTGGGTCCCTGATTGTGTGATTCCGTCCGGAGCTCGGCTTCTTCTCTGTCTACTTCCTGCAAGTCCAGTTGTCCAACGCTTCTACCTGCCCCTTGCACATGCCTTTCTCTGTCTCCCTGGCCTCTGCCTCCTGACCTTCCCTTTTCGTGGGTTGATTTCCCTTGGACCTGTCAAGATATTATTTCAGTTATTCACGTCATAGTCTCATGTCCATCAAAATCCAGGGCAGTACTACTCCTTTCATTACAAATACTTATTTTGTCTGATATTCACTACTGTCTGCGGCATACAAAGGTGGATGCCACGTTCTCTGCTCTTGGGGTGTTCATAGGACAGTGGAACTGACAGACAGAAAGCCAGTAATTCCCACAAGTGTCATAGAAGTGACCACAAGAATTTCTGTGAGACAAGGTTGGGGGGGGGATTCTGGATTGGGAGCAAGGTTGGAGGGCCCAGCAGACAGGGCTCTTGAGTCTATCAGGGAGTAGAGGAGAGAATGTTTGAGCCACTTCCCACTCTCAACAGCAGCCCCATATCTGGGGGAATTGGTGTAGGGCACAGGAGTAGAATGGAGCCAAGAGACAAGGCTGTCTAGAGGGATTGCCACCTATGCTGTGAGAGATGGGTTATAGATTTAAACTTTAGAGGATGGGAAAGCAGAGAGGGGGTTTCCAAGTTCCGATTCAGTTGGTGGGCACAGCACAAAGGTTGTGTAATTATGCAGAGTCTGGGGGATGTCACAGTTAATGGACCCTCACCTGTGCACTTACAGCTACAAGACACAACTCAGACTCAGGCTGCAGTAACAGTGGAGCTTATTGACATTGGAGAAATTGGGGAAAAGAAGAGTTTCTCAAGTGTATTACCATAAATAGTGTTTAGTGTCCAGTAGTCTGAACCAAAATCTGCTCCCATGAGATGGTATTGTCCCTTTGACGTGAACCTGGAGCTAGTGGCACATTGCTAAGTGGTAGACCAGGATCCAGTTCGTCTGGCAGTAGAGGTGAACACAGGTGGTGCTGCTGATGCAGCACCGCAGTAGCCAGTGGCATTTCTATGGAGGCTAAACTGGGAAGCATCAAATGCCAGACTGGACAGTGCTAGAAGCAGCAGCACCAGGAGGCAGTGCTGAGGATAAGTGCAGTGGACAGCTCTTAGAGGGGCCAGGCATAAGTTAGCAGACAGGTCTTTCTGAAGCAGTGCCAAGAGGACCAGGCACCAGTGTACTACTTTTTCAGAGAAGGGGCACAAGCCGATAGTACAGTTTGAGGCAGAAATATCAAATGCAGAGGTCTCTCAAGCCCTCGGAAACCTTGGCTTATATCCCTTCTATCCCCTTCTTGGTACCAGCCTTTCAGGCCTAATTTATAATTCAACTGTTTCCAAGACTTGATGGGTCTTAGTCTCAAGTCTGATTGGTCCATTTGCAATTCCTGGGTGGTCTAAAAACCTTGAATGGCACCTGTGGAAACTCAAATCTAATTGGTCTATTTCCAAAATGAATGTGGTATTAAAAACTGAAACCCCACTAGTGTATCTAAACCCAACCAGTGCTGAGGTTGGCCAATCCAGTGTTGGTGTTGTGCCCTGCAGGAAAGTTTGGGCGTGCATCTTAGTGGCCAAAATGCAGACTGCTGTGGCCCTCAGAGCTGGCCAGGCTGATCTCTGTGTGGCCTGAGGGCTGTGCTGGTGTGGAGGGAGCACGCGGTCGGCTTCTCTCCCTACATGCATCTCTAGTCAGGTCAATGGTCAAGCCCTGCTGCTGGTAGAGCTCAGCAGAGCCGCCTATATTCTGCTGCACCAGAAGCTGCGGCAGCTCCTGTTACAGTTGACGGGTACTTGGTATGTCACTGCTGGTTACTCAGACAAGATCTAGGCAGTTAAAGTCCCCTCTGACTTGGCCTGATCATCATCATCGGTGTGATGATCTTGGCCTCCCTGGGAGGCTCCCGTCTAAATTAGATACCAGTTGAACCCTGACTTGGTAGACAGATAGTAGTAGTCCTGGTGACCTGGAGGAAGCTAGACCAAGGGAACTTTTGGAGCCCAGGTGGCAGTAGAGGCGATATATTCTGAGATAGTGTCAGTCTTCTTGACTACTGGTCATTCCCAGGCAGCAGCCGCTACTGGACAGACCTTCTTCTGTTATGATGCTAACCTTCCTGACAGCCTTGGCAGGGTGGTTGTCTAGGGTCTGCCATTTTTGAGCTGACACTGGTTTTGCTCCCTGACCTCTTCCAGTTGGGCATGCCCTTATCTTCCTGGCACAGACCTGTGGGCGTATATGTGTGGGGACAAAGCTCACCTTTAGGTTTTCTTTGTTGTTTCTTGGGGGTTTGTAACTCTACTTGTGTTTTGGACTGTCTCCTTGTCTTCATATCTTGGTTTCCATGTCTTGGTTTGTCTTCATGTAGTGATATTCCCTGGAAGGAGTGTTTTCTGGAGATAAAAGGTAAAGAGTGGTCTCTCAGGTCGAACTGTCCAAGCCTGTGTCCTGTGGATGGCAGTAAAGCCCAACTTGCAGAGAGTGACTTGGGCTTTGGTTTTGTGGCCACTTTGAGTCTTTGGGGGCCTTGTTCCCAGTATGAAATTGGATTCCTCGAACAGTCTCGTGTTGGGCGTGTTAGTCTGAGTGCAGAAAGAGGGACACCCACACCATGGTTATGAAGACAGTCAGATAACAGATGACCAGCTGGGAACTCAGGAAGACTGCTCTTAGCTGGTTAGGAGCCTGGCTCAGCTATTGTCGTTGCTTATCTTGGGTGTAGAGCCTATCCTGCTCAGAGCTCTTGGCAGCCTTGCTTCCCTCTTGGTGCTTTATACCTGGGTTCCTGGTTCCATCTTTCACCCCCAGCCTAGCCTCTGAGCTGGGTGGCCAGTGTCCTCTAGCCATGTCCACAACTCTGGGTCACCTTGTTTGTTGGTCCAAGGCTCTGTGACCCTCAGCTCTTGGCAAGTCTCTGACAGGGTTTGCTTTATATTGCTGCTAGAAGGTAGAAAGAAGAAGGGGTATTATCTGGGGGGCCCAGGGGATGCACTGTTCTGCTCAGTTACTTCTCTCATTGGAAATGCTCAGTGACTTAGATCATACCACGCAATGTCACTCCATCCCCAGCTGTGGAGCTTGCTCGCCACACTTACACCTCTTGTCCTTCTACTTCTACAGGCCTCTTGCCTTTCTCTTGACACTCTGGTCACATTTCCCCTGATGTGTGTATCTGCTGCACCCTGCCTTGCTTGGCAGCAGGAACCTGTTGCTGCCTCCTCACCTGGTACAAACTAGAGGAAGTGGATGGAGATAAGGGCTGGGAACGTGCTTGTAGAATGTGCAGTATGCCCATTGTATTGTTCTCTTTATGCTAATACAGATTTGTGTATCTCTTAGCACTTAGCCTCCTTTCTGAGATTTTTTTGGGGAATCACAAAATTGTCCTGCAGCTCCATGTACATCATGACAAGCACACTTGCCAGTGCACTGGGATTTATCTGTTTGTGTTTGGAGTGGCCAAAAAGCTTACTCGAGCCAGCTGGAATGGACTTGTTTGCTTGGATCCCTCATGTGCTCCTTAGTTTCATCAGGAGGCCCACCCTATGGGAAGACAGGCTGTGGACGGATAGGCCAGGCCTCCAGTCCCAGCTTGACGCAGCCATGTTCTTGTGTGTGTATGCTGCCATTCAAGGGTAGCTCGCATGTGCAGGGCCCTTCTCAGTGAGCTTCAGCTTAGTGAAGACCTGTGATAGGATTCTGGTCTTACTGGTCATGTATTGGCCATTGTGTTTTGAAGATACTTTACACCTTTGTATAGTCTTTGTCTTCCTGATGTCCCCAGTTAGAAGTTGGAGCTTGTCTTTTTGTTTCCACATAGGGAAACTTTGCCTTGGGAGGGACTGAGAAGTGACTTGAGTCACTTCTTTTTGCAGAAGAAATGGAGTTGGGTAACGCAGAGGGCAAGTGACCACTCAGCAATCTGATGCGCACTTGATTTTGTTCTGGTTGTGAGTGATCCCCAGGTCTGCCTCTGCATCTCCGAACTGGGGCTGGTGGTTCTGCTTTATGAGATACCTTTCTAGTTTGCCTTCTTATGGCTCTGCCTTCTTGCTCCCTTGCTTAGCTGCCTTTCTTGCTCTGCCGAGTGCCCCTCCACCCCTCTCCTAGACCTCGCCACACTAGTGTGCCGGCGAGCAGCACCTAGAGGAGCTACTGTGCAGAGTCGGCTGACCAGGAACCCTGCAAGAATGGACACTTTAATATATGTCAACATTTCTTCTTTTGTGTTTTAGCGAGGATGCCATGAGAAAAGCTGGTGTGGCCCACAGTAAATCTAGCAAGGATATGGAGAGCCATGTGTTCCTGAAGGCCAAGACTCGGGTAAGGCTTTGGTGGGCAGGCCCCTGACAGAGAGGCCAAGGAAGGGGGAAGGGTATCACTCAGATCCTCTGCCCAAGACCTGGAGATTGGGCACAGTGCTCATTGATTGGTCACTGCCACTGTCAGCTTTGCCTGCAGCACTCTGTGGGTTTTCCTGTGTCCCTGGTTATAGGGAGGGCACCCACGATGCAGGTCCAGCTTCCAACTTAGACCTCACTGTTGATAACCTTCATCCATTCTCAATACCCATGAATCCTGTAGAATGCCCGTTCAGGCGTCAACAGCTCCTATAGAAGGGACTAGTTATGAGTAAAAATGGATTCTGTCCTTAGCCTAAGAAGTCACAAGGAGTCCCCACCAAAGTTCCACAGAGCATGTGGACCTAGAAAGGTTCTGGTCCCCTTTTGTTTAGTGATGGAGGCAACATTCCTGCAGACTGAGGCCTTGAGCAAGAACTTAAGCATAAGAACATCACAGATGGACAAAAATAAGAATTTTTGTCTAGGACCAGGTGCCATGGGTCTTGTGATCATCTCCTTTCATCTGTTTACTTTCCCTGGGACAGAGCAATTTTTGTAGAAATGAAGCAGATCAGAGGGATAACAGAACCAAGTGACTTGTCTAAGATTATTTAGCTCATGCAGAATGAGAGTTATGCCTGGGACTTGTGCCACACTTGCCTTTGCCCTGTCCCCTTGTACAGATCTACTTTCAACATCGTTGGTCTGCTCTAAACATCTTGTGTCTAAGTGCACTGTTGGAACTCTGTACTATCCTTGTGTATCAAGAAATGAAAGCAGATTCTATTTATGCCCTCAGTTGGGAATTCTTTTGGATAAACCAACTGTCAAGGCATGTCTAGCGATCGATTGGGTGTTTAGATGAGGTGAATGTTTTTTGAAATGGAAAGACAGAGTTCATTAAAGAGGTTCCAAAACAGAAACTGTATGGTCTGGCTGTAGAAATCAGAGCACATTAGTGTTTCTGAGTATGTGCAAGTAAGTGCAAGAAAGAACTTCTGGAGTGTTTGTACTGAGTGGGGCTCTTTCATGATATAACAGTTCTGTTGAAATCTAATTCATATACTGTTTAAATCACCCACTTAAGGTGTAGAATTCAGTGGTAGTTAGGATGTCACAGTTGAAAAGCCATTACTACAGTCTATTCTCAGCATAGAAATTCTGTACCCATTAACTATCACTTCCATTTTCCCGCAACTTTCCGTTGCTATGTGTTCGCTTTCTGTTGCTATGTGTTCTTAATTGTTCTTAATTCTGTGCTCCATTTTTCTTAGAAGAAATTCTATTAGTATTCTCTCATTAACCAACATTACTTGGTTACTTGAAACAGCATTTTTGCTTTCACCAGAAATGCTCTCCTGGCCATCCTTCCTTTCCAGCACAAGGAGTTGCAACTCTTGGTGTACCCCCAGAGGTGACAGTGGAGTTTGGAGGTGGGGTTGAGTTTGTCTCCAGTGAGTAAGCACAGGTCTCTGGTGTGTTTCACTGCAGTTTATTTTGATGCTTAGGTGGTCCTATCCTCTCTTTGTGGTATCCCCAGTTGTAATGTTGCTCTTGAGTCCTCTTTGTCAGTCTATGTAGTCTTGGTAGCTTGCTTGCATTTAGCCCAGAATTGGCCTTTTCTTTAAGGGGCCCTTGTTCTTTCTTGAGAGTAAAATATTATTTAGAGCATGCAGTTTGGACATTAGGTGTCTATGGTTTCTGCACCTTTTTTGTAAACACAGCTTGGGAAATCATTTTTAAAACAACAAACTCAAAAATTTCTAATTTATATTTCTAATTCACACCCATATACTATTTTTACTTTCATTTAAAACATATCTTTATGTTATTGTGATTATCTTGGTTTCTAATATCACTAGCACAATTGCTTGCTTTACTTTCTGTATCAGCAAACTGCTATTACTACAAATAAAAGTAACGATAGCAAAACAATGGAATAAAGTTTAAGATTTCTTTGCAGCTCTTATTTGTCCTATTAATATATCCCTTCCACTGAAGACATGAGGCGTTTTGTCTATTAAAGTGATCATTGGGTATAATTCTTTTCCACATTTGTTTTTGCCACCAACTAAAGTCCAGCTCATGTTTCAATTTATCTTGAATTTTTGAATTGTATTTTCTTTTAATTTGGTGTTATCTCAGTATAAAAATCAAAAGAAATTTACTTGCTTCCATTGCAACAGCCATGTCACAGGGTGGCATGTCTCATTTTCTAACTTGCCAGCTCAGTTTCTGATGCTTTTCGGGGGTAATGGTTGAACTCTGAATTTGGTTTATTCTTTCAGTATTTCTTTTTGCAAGTATGTGTGTTTAGGTTGCCCCTTTGTCACACAAAAGGTAATGTATGTATAGTAGCATGTGGTGTGTAAAAGGACATGGGCTGTATTTGTGTCCCTCCTCCTGCCTCTCTCCTTCCTGCTGCTTACTCTACATCTGTTTGGGGAGAGGTTCTTTAGCTTTTTCTTTGGGCCCTCATGCAAGACTTATGTAAATTAAGCAAATGTTTATGCCATATGAAGCTTTCATGTTTACATGTTTCTGTCTTGTCTGCACATTAGTAGTACTGCCTCATTAAAAGTTGCAAGAATTAAATGCATTAGGCTGGCATGGTGGCACGTACCTGTAAGCAGCGACCTAGGAAGCCGTGACCAGGGCCAGGGATCGCAGTTCAAGTCCCGCTGGGGGCATATAACGAGACCTAGTCCCAGTACCAGCTACCTGAGAAGCTGAGACTGGGGATTGCTTGAGTCTGTGGTACCCAGGGCAATGTGAGCCTGTGGTTTCACAGGCAAAAATAGCGATACCTAGTCTCAAAAAAAAAAAAAAAAAGAATTAAATGCATCGAAGCATGCAAAGTGTTTAGAATGTACCTGGTGCTGCGTTAAGTGCCAGAGTGTTAACTATTATTGTTGCAGCATTATTGTCAGTGGCTTGGTAATATCCAGCCTCTTGTGCAGCTTTGATGTTTAAATTTTTTCACATCATTTAGGGGAGATGGTGCAGACTGAGTAAAAATAAGGGAGTTTGCATGCTTCTCTCTTTCTGAAGCAGTCCCAGGGAGTCAAGATGCTTTGGAGTAGAAGGGGGCACCATAACCTGATCATCTGGATGGGAACTTAGATTCTCAAACCTGGGATGTCAGTCAGGAAACCAACACCTTTAGGGGGAGTTAGGAGTTCTGGAATAGTAGTAAAAGCCTCACCTACGGGAGGTCTGAGGTACCTTTTTTAGATTCTGGAGTCTCCTGTAGAAAGGATCTCCTATAACAGATCTGTGCACTTAGTCTCTACCTGTTCCTGGGTGACCTGGTCTTTGCAAGAATGTCAGATGTCTTTTGCCCTTCAAGAAAGTGCCTAAAAAGCAGCACGATTGTTTTCTGTCCCTGGTTCTCCTGAAATGTGGTGTCCTCACTTCCCTCCTTGTCCCCCCAAGACATGACATCTGTCCATCCTACTCTGAGTTGTCAGTTCTGAGTCCATGCCAAAGGCTTTAGGTACATGCTCTGAACCTCACTGAATGTATCTTGTGCCTAAGTAAAAGTATATGGTTGCTTTTAAACCTGCTTCACAAAAGGTTAGGCATTGACTTGACTAATTCCTAGTTCCCCATGTACTTATCCTCCAACTTTCTTGCTCTCACCATTGCATTCCTTTCTTCTCTACTCATTTCTTGCACCCACCATTCACCTCCTTCAAGGACCACTCTCAGCCAGTGGCCCACACAGCAGAGCCCTAACTCTGGGTACCCCCTCCCACTCCCAGCACATTGTATTTCCTACCAGAAGTTAATGGGGACAGTCAGAAGTCAGGAATGTTGATAATACCTTTAAATGTCCCTTTGCTCCACAGAGCTTCCCTGCCCATCTTTCTGTGACAGCCCCATGCATGTGATTACCATCCCAGCAATGCCTCCCCCCCATGTTTTCCTCTGCTTATTCCCTTGACTGCCCTCCCCCCCCAAAACAAACAAACAAACAAACAAACAAACAAACAAACAAACCAAAAACCAAAAAACAGTGATGGGATGAAGTTTGTAGTTTGTGAGGAATAATAAAGATTTAGAAAGTGTCTTTATACCTTCACATTGTCCTAGATCATTCATTTTACTTCCCTTTCCCTGGAGGTATTCTCACATTAGGTTTTGCTTTTTGTCCCTGGGCGCACAGCTATATGTCTGTATGTCTTGGACTGTGCATGAGTTGTCAGTCCACTGTCCCTCTGATGAGCTCTCAGTGTTGCAGTGACAAAGGAGGGTCAGTCATGTGAGCTAGGGAGAGGGCTGCTTTGCTGGGAAGGTGGGCATTTCAAAGAGGGAATGGATGGTACAGCTTCTTTGAAGTTGTACTTTAACTCAGAAATGTCTGACTACAAACTTACAGTAGTGATTTCCTCAGAATATCTGGGAGCGAGTGTTGTCCTTGGTTGCAAAGAGGACAATTTTTCCAGAACCCAGCAGCCTGGACAATGAGGGTTCTAGACAATGGCGATTCTGGACAATGGCCCTCACCTACCACTCTTGAGTGGTGCTGTGCCCTCTCTTTTGTCTGTGCAGTGTAAATTTAGATTGACGCGCATCTTAGAAAACATAGCCAGAGATGCATGTCCATATTTGCATAAAAATGTGATGTCAGCAGTGGAAAAGTCACAGGCTGGGGCATTAAAAGTGAAAGTGCAAGTAGTGCAAAGACAAGAGTACTACCCCGCAGCTGCTTATGATTTGCCTTGTGACCTCAAGCTAGCCCCAAGTTTCCTCTGGAACAGATTTTCCCCTCTGAACAGGAGGTCTGAGCTGGTGGGCAACCCTCTTAGTTAAATGTTTACAATAGGATAGAAGGAGCATTTTTAAGTCTCCTTGATACTCTTTGGTTTTTTGTTTCCTTGCCACCTTTTGGTGGCCTTTCTGTACCTGAGCACTGACAACTCTTCTCTGACAGATGGATTCCAGAGGCGGCCAAACTGGGCAGATCATTACTGTCCGTTCAAGCAGACCTCCGCGTGGCAGCTGAAAAGGGAACACCCTCAGCTGGGTGATGGGGTAGTGCAAGGGAGTAGGAAGGGGTGGCACACAGCTTTGCTTTATCTGGGATTAAACTACTTTCTGTTTTTACTTTTAGGATGAATACCTTTCTCTTGTGGCCAGACTTATTATCCATTTTCGAGATATTCGTAAGTAAAATTTTACATTTCTGGTGGTTGTGATTGTTTTAAGAGATGAATCTGGTGGCGTGGTAGTGGAAGCTTACTTGACCTCATGCAGGGCCTGGGTCAGAATGTCTATGTGAACATGTCTATGCTATGAATATTCATTGCTTTTCATTTTGTTCCTTAGTTCTTACCCTCCCAGAGCCTCTGCCTCAGAAATGCTGAATTTGGCATAATGGAAATGTTAACCTCAAAGTGGTGTACACTGGACTGCCATTTTCAAAAGAACTGTAGCTTTTATAACTAGGTAGCTAGCTCTTAAACAGAATTTACCTAGGAACAGAAGATTCCTAATAGTTGGTTTTATTGACCCATGGCAGCCTGACCTAAAAGGTTGGAAGCTTCTGAGGCCAGTTTGTAAGTCCTGCCTCTAGCTCCCTGCCCTGCTGAGCATCATCCAGTTCCTGCCCTGTTACATTCTGCCCCCTCATCCTGAGGAGCCTGCTGTGGTCCTGTCAGCCAGCCCTTACAGTAGCAATGGCTCTTCAGATGTACCTCCCTTGGGGCAGGAGTCCTAGTGATGTACACTCTGAGGTCCTGGCTGACTGCCCAGTGTCAAAGGAAACCGAAGCTAAAAAAGCACTTTATGGTTTCTGTTGGCAACTTCCCTGTCTGCTCATAGTTGTGTGATTGCGCTCACATGTTGGGCTCCTCCTGATACAGCCTGTCCTTGGAGCAGGAACTTGGCAGGACCAGTTACTGCTCCCCTGTAATTGTGGAGGCAGCTACAGCCTCAGTGTCAGTATTCTCCAGCAAAGGGAGACAATAGGAGATGAACTTTGGGAACCCAGAGTCCCCTGTATGGTCGGTAGGTTTTGCTGCTTTTCCCACTATTTTTTTTTTTACCAGAATGGCCAGCAAGATGAACTTCACTTGATAGCACTTTCTTTGTGGTGTCTGGGAAGGTCTTTAGTGGATAGAGCAAGAGGAGACAGAACCAGGAGCCTCGAAAATGAACAACCTGTTGACCTGCCCCAGTTCATCCTGGCAAGGGATTGTTGGACTGTGCTGGCCTCTCCAGGACATGGACCTGGTATGGCAGCACAATCCTGTGGGTGAAGAGTCTCCAGAAATTTCTTACCACTCATTGGGAGAGGGTGAAATTGTTGTAGCAGTTTGCTACCTGGTGCTAGGGCAGCTAGACTTGACTTCAAAACAGCCTTGATCAGGCCGGGCACGGTGGCTCGTGCCTGTAAGCTTCAGCCTATGAAGCGGCCGGGGCTAGGGATTGCAGTTTGAGTCCTGCCTGGGGCCCGTAGTGAGACCTAGTTCCAAAAAAATAGCTGGGCATGATGGCGTGTGCCTGTAATCCTAGCTACCTGGGAACTGAAGCTGGGGATTGCTTGAGTCTGCGGTACCCTGGGCAATAAGAGCCTGCGGTTCCACGGGCAAAAATAGCAAGACCTAGTCTCAAAAAAAAAAAAAAAAACCAACCTTGACCAGACTCAGTTTTCTCATCTAGAAAATGGAGATCTGCTTCCACAGACTGTGCTGAAAATGGAAGTAGTGTGAGTTCTAAGCACTGGGCCCATTGCAGATTCCCTGCTGCTCTTTTATTTGTCTTTTAGAACCTGAGCTGAGACACTAGATCTGGGAAAGAAGGAGAGCAGAGTAACTAGAGTGAACCTCTTCCTGGGGAATTGCTCGCAGATGCTAGGTTGACCAGGATGTGGTTCTGCACCTTCTTCTCCCAGACCTGTTTGCTTATCGGTGTTGCCACAAGTAGGACACACACACACACACACACACACACACTCACACAAACATACTTGGGAGCTTTGAGGTATGTTTTATCTAGTTTCTAGATAGGATTAGCTCTATTTTAACAAATGACCACTATTTTAACAAATGACAAACTGATCTAGCATGGAAATAGTAGTTATATAAAACTTTGTTGACTTTGTTTTTCTTTCTTAATAGATAACAAGAAATCTCAAGCTTCTGTCAGTGGTAAGAATTTTTCCTTCTTGAATTAAAGTTTTTTTTTCCCAATTTTGGATTTGGAGTGGCAGGAGTGAGGTTGTGTCTGCTGGATTACTAGAGGAATACTGTCACTGTTACTAGAGGAAAATATTTACAAAAAGAAAAATTCTGGCTGTGAAAACTACAGAACCGCACCTCCCTTTTCCTCCTCCTCCACCCCCTTCCTCTCCTACATCCTTCCTCTTCCTGGCAGAGGCTACAGTCAGATATAGTCCATGCTATTTCACTCAAATAATGTTTTTACCCAACAGAAAGATTATAAAAACAAAATTATTGAGATATTATCTTAAAATTTGAGTTCTTTGGGAGAGAACTTTGTTATAATCAGTATAATAATCTATAGTTGTATTTCTGCATTTACTTGAAGGTACAGAGTTTCTTGGAAATTAGGAATTACCAGAATTTTTATTTTTAAATGTCAAGATTTAAGATTTTAACACCTAAGGGGAACTATTTGAGATTCAGCCCTGATCTTACTGACCGAGCTGTGGAGGAGTTTAGCAGATTCAGGTGGCCAATGAAACTTTAGCCTCAGGAAGGAGCTTGCCTGCATGCTCTTTGTCTTACTATAGGCAGTGGAGCTGTCAGTGCCATGCCTTTACATGGTAAGCACCTCTGTTTGCCTCAGCTGTGCCAGCTGCCTGTGGGCCCTCTCTCTCAGTGTACAGTGATTCCCAACCAGCCCGCCAGCCAGGGCCAAGTGAGATCAGAGCCAACGGCCAGGATGATAAATGGACTCCTGGCTTTGAAGCATAGGTTCTTGGGCACCCAGTTCCGAGACTTGACCGGGCCACCTCTTTGCTCGTAATCATTTGCCATGAACCCACATTATTGTGATGAGAGCCTTGGCCCCCTTTCTCACATTGTTGCCTTACTCTCTGAGCTGAATTCACAGTTCTGGTGAGCTTGTACATGTCACTGTCATCCTGGGTGCTCTATAGACCTCTCCCACATGCCTTTTGTCTTCTGGCTTATTCACCCTGCACACCGGGGTTTGTCCTGAACACTCCTCTTCAATGGGGAGTCCCTCCACAGACTTAGTGGATGTGGGTTTCTGGTACACAAGGAGATTTGCCCCCTCCCTGCTGGAGGGAGGTGCTCTTGTGCTCTTGCTTACTTGAGGAACGGCCTCTAGCCCTGTGTTGTCTCTGGGGCTGTGCGCCAGGAGGGATGTACAGCTGTGAGACTGGTGGCCACCATCTGCCCTCAAAGACATTTTCGTTCCATCATAGTAGGACCCTGGCACAGTTAAGCTGAATGGGCTATACTCCCTGCGTAGGAGAGGCGCTCACAGTTCAGGGGCCATAACAGACGCACTTCACAGGCCCCTAATATATGACTGACAGTTGGACCTGATTTGGTAGACTCCCAGAAATCTGGCCTCTTACCATTTGAAACTGAGAGGGAACTGAGCCTGGAGGAGGGACTTGGAGCCTCACCTGGTTTAGTCGGTGTTCTGAGATGCTATGCCCTTGTGTTCCCACAGACCCGATGAACGCACTACAGAGCCTGACTGGTGGACCTGCTGCGGGAGCAGCCGGAATTGGCATGCCTTCTCGGGGTCCAGGACAGTCCCTGGGAGGGATGGGAGGCCTGAGTGCCATGGGGCAGCCAATGCCTCTCTCAGGGCAGCCACCTCCTGGTACCTCGGGGATGGCCCCCCACGGCATGACTGTTGTGTCTACAGCAACTCCACAGAGTGAGTACCACGCTTCTCACAGAACCTGCTGCTTTCTTTGCAGGTGACTTTTTTATTGTTTTACTTAGGATGGTGAAGAGAAAGCTTGGAGCAGCTCCAGGGAGCTGTCTTTTTATCTTGTTGTGTGTGAAAAGAAGACTCCAGGCCTTCTTTGGCTGCTCTGGGGAGCAGAGGACTTGGAGGAGATTGGGATAGCCTGATACTCCATTCAAGGCATTGTGTTTTGTGGTTGAAATGGAAACAGTTAATGCCTCAGGGTGTTTGAGACATGAAGCAGTGCTGCCAACCTCCTGTGACTCTAGGCTGCCCCAATCTCAGTACCACCCCTCTTCTTCCCAGTTCCTGTCTTAATGAATGTTGATGCTCATTAACATTTACCTGGGAGTTGGCATATACTCTAGTACTGCAAAGTTCTTCCATTCCTTTGTCCTTTCTTTAACTTTTTATTCTTGAAGTTTTAGTAGTAGTAAGATGTAAATAAGAACAGAGTTCCTATGTGCCTTTTACCCCGCTTCCCCAATGATAATATCTTAGTATGTTATCAAAACTGAAATGTGAACACTGGTTCTATCAACTAGGCTAGTCTTTGTTCAAACCTCTTTGGCTTTTACATGCTGTCTTGTGCATACATTTATCCTTGTTTAGGAATGAGACACTACCACCACAGTCAGTACACGGAATTGTTCCATTACCACCAGCAAGTTCTTAGTAATCACACTCTCTACTCCTAAACCCTGTCAGCTGCTCATCTATTCTGTGTGTAATTTTTCATCTTTTTTTTTTTTTTTTTTTTTTTTTTTTTTTTTTTTTTTTTTTTTTTTTTTTTTTTTTTGAGACTAGGTCTCGCTATTTTTGCCTGTGGAATCACAGGTACCGCAGACTCAAGCAATCCCCAGCCTCAGCTGCCACCACACCCAGCTATTTTTTTGGAACTAGGTCTTCCTATGTGCCCCTGGTGGGACTCGAACTGCGATCCCTGGCCCCGGCTGTGGCCTTCTAGGTTGTCACCTACAGGCATGTACCACTATGCCCAGCCTCAATTTTTCATCTTATTGTGTCACTTTATGCAGTGAAGTCAATCAATATGTAACTTTTTGAGGTTGTGACTTTTTCCACTCAGCTTAATGCCCTTGAGACCCTCCAAGTTGTATCAGTAACTCATTCCTTTCCAATAGTTCTTTGTGGAATGGGTATGCCACAACTTGCATATTCATTCATCTTTTAAGGTCATCAGGTTGTTCACAGTTTTTGAATGTTACAGATAAAGCTGCTGTGAATAGTTGTTTTCAGATTGTGGTGTTTTAGTATGTTTTTGTCATTTGTCAACCCTTTGATGAGGACAGTGCTTTGCCTCTGAGACTGCTGCAGCCTAGAGCTGGGGTTGAACCTGGGCTACCTGACCCAAGCATCCCCTTTCTTCATTGAATTTCCTATGAGCATTGCTTTGCTCTTCTCAGAGGCCTCATGTATCTTCATCCCCACCCCTTCTTGCTCTGAAATCTACCCCAAACACCCCCTCCTCAGATCTTTATTTTCCTTATTGACTCTTACTCTGTTTGACTCTTTGCATTTTCTAATTTCCTTGTCCTCAAACAACCTTTGCTTAGTCAGTTCTTCATCCCAAGCATCTGTGTCCCCTCTGTCTTACCAGTACACCTGCTATACATGAGAAGAAGTGCCGACTTGGCTCCTGTTTATGTTAAACCCTGTGATACTGATTGAATTTCTTTTTATCATAAACATATTTTGAAATAAAGTGTTTTTTCATTGTATCAGTATAGAATGCTTACTTGATAGGCCTTGCAGCCCCACTCCTAAGATTTTGCTAGTTTAGTAGTGAAATTTTGGTGTCCTGCCCTACCTGGCCTTAGCTCCTGTGTGGCTGTCATGGAAGGTTGAAGTGGATTCTCTCCTTTCAGATTCTACTGCTACTTTTGTCAAAGACTCCCTTCTTGCCTTTGACTTCCTGCCCATCTGTTCTACCTGAAAAAGATGCCATGGTCAGGCAGCCATTTGTTACCCCTTCCTGACACTCTCTCTAAATGCCACTGTGTAATTACAGCCACTTTAGATGTTAATCCAGTATCCCTGGAGGGTAGGAGCTAAGTCAGGTTTTGCCAGGTCTGTGCTCTGTCTCTCCTGGTCATCCTTGTTATTCACAGATAATACTAAAGTTGCTGACTGGATGAGGCTGTTGACATTGGAAACAAAGCTTAATTTTTATTTTATATTTTTATTTCTCAATGAATTTTATTCTGCGTGCATATAAAATTGGCTTTAAGAATAATTCTTATTTTTGAGTGTTTGACATTCTGGGCACTTAGGAACCCTCTTCCTAGATCTGGATAAGGGTGTATTTTTGATTGCTAAGCTGGCAAAAGATAGGGAAAGCTCTTTGCCTTGATGCTCTTTGACCCATTGCAAGGTGGGGCCTGGAATCTCCAACAGAATTTCTGCTGGAGCGTGGCATCCCTCACACCCGCAGAAGCAAATGCAGATTAAGGGAGAATGCCCTCTTGTTAGGCTTTTGGGGAATTGCAGATTAAGATAATCAGTGAGATATAAAACCAGATTAGCAGACATGAGAGGAAGCAGAGACTCAGGAGAGATAGTTAATGCATGTGGAGATCAGAGACCACACATACAGAATTGTTAGATGTGGGCTTGGTGTATTTAAAGAAATAAAGGATAGACTTCCAATTGAACAAGCATTGTGATACAATCCAGAGTAACCAAGCACATTTGACCAGGAACCAGTTGAATCTTATTAAAAATGAAAGAGAAAAATAGTAAAGAAGAAAGTCTGGGAATAGACAGCAGATGATATACAGTTGAAGAAAGAATTTGAACTGCAATTTACATTTGAAGAAATGACCTAGAATGTAGTCAGAGAAGAGAACTTGAAGATAAGGGGGGAGGCTGGGCACGGTGGTGCGTGCCTGTAAGCAGCAGCCTAGGAAGCCGTGGCAGGGACCAGAGTTCGTGGTACCCCAGCCAACATGAGTCTGCGGTTCCATGGGCAAAAATAGCAAGAACGGCCAGGGATGGTGGCACATGCCTGTAAGTGGCAGCCTATGAAGCCAGGGCCAGGGATCGCGGTTCGAGTCCCGCCAGGGGCACATAACGAGACCTAGTTCCAAAAAAATATAGCTGGGAGTGGTGGTGCGTGCCTGTCATCCCAGCTACCTGGGAAGCTGAGGCTGGGGACTCCTTGAGTCTGTGGTACCCTGGGCAACGTGAGCCTGTGGTTCCACAGGCAAAAAAAGCGAGACCTAGACTCAAAAGAAAAAAAGTAATCAGTTCATGTAAAGGAGTGATAAGTAGGCTCAGTGAATTTGTAATGGAGACAGAAAGATAGGAGGAAGAAGTGAGTTTTGAGAACAGAGCTGTCAACCTCATTTGTGTGACAGCAGAATTTCAAAAGATGAGACGTTGCTAGATAAATAAAACCCAAGGGATCCTCACTAAAAACTGTTTGGAGTTTGTTTTTAAAGGACAGGCTTATTAGGAAAAGGAGAAAAGAGAGATACCTTCATAGTCACATGCTGGCAGAGAAGACAGCTGCGCTAAAAATTTCCTAAAGGATATGCTCTTCGCTTTGCTCACTGTTTTCTGTTACCTTTCAGACCATTCTTTCCCAAGATGCCAGTTGTAAAATAGCAGAAGAAATGATTTCATATGAGGGAGTAAGCAACAATATCAGTAAGGACAAGATGTAAATAAGAGTCAGCCTCTGTAAAATAATGTTGCTCAGAGCCAACCTCCACGTATACCTGCTGTATTCCAGGCACTATTTGGAGTGCTTTACACATAACAGATTAGTTTTTAGCTCAGAGTGTTCAGAATAGGTACTATATTTGTCTCTTTGGAAACAGGCATAGAGCAGGGAAGAATTAGCAGGCATCTAGATCAATTTCTGTACCTGGTTTGTTTTTTTGAGACTAGGTCTCACTATGGTGCCCGGGGTAGTTCTGATCCCGTGGACTCAAGCAACCCCCAGCCTCAGCCTCTCAGATAGCTGGGATTACAGACGCATGCCACTGCACCTGGCTGCTCTTTCAAGAACCAGGTCTCACTTTGTTGCCCGGGTTAGTCTTGAACCCACAAACTCTAACGATCCCTGTCCTCTTGCCTCCTAGCGCTTGGATTATAGGCGTGCACCACCATGTCCAGCTGTACCTTTGCTATTTTATCCTGCCTCAGAAGGGAAATATATCAAGGATATCGGGTCTGTTACATGCCTGTCAAACCTACTTTAAGAGTTTTTTATTAGGGAGGTTCTAAGATCCCTGTATTTAAATGGTTAAGTGCTGATAAACTTTATACTTCATATACACAAACAGTGGAAATAGTTTGTAAAATCCAAATCAGTAGGAAAAAGTGGAATAAGATAACCAACAAAAATCTAAACAACCTACAGAATTCAGCTCAACATTCATCAAAATTGCTATTCAAAAATGGGATCAAGGGCCGGGCACGGTGGCTCGTGCCTGTAAGCTTCAGCCTATGAAGCAGCCGGGGCTAGGGATCGCGGTTCGAGTCCCGCCTGGGGCCCGTAGCGAGACCTAGTTCCCAAAAAATAGCTGGGCGTGGTGGCGCGCACCTGTAATCCCAGCTACCTGGGAAGCTGAGGCTGGGGATTGCTTGAGTCTGTGGTACCCCTGGCAACGAGAGCCTGCTGTTCCACGGGCAAAAAATAACGAGACCTAGTCTCAAAAAAAAGGGCGGGGGGGAATCAAATTGCTCTCAGTTTTATCTCATAGCTGATAAAAGAGGCAATGAAGCTTAGAAAGAGGAACAATACAAATAAATTGAAAATTATTGTAATCACTGTAAATGTGATGAGTGAAACTTTCTTTCAGGAAATGTGAGGTTTTTTTTTTTTTTTCCTAAATGTGAGGTGTTATGTAGGTAAAAGGGAACAGTATAGCTATATAATCCTTACTAGAAATATAATACATAAAAAGATTAAAACATGCACTGGTGGGAGTGGGGTGGAAGGAAGATGCATTGAGCAGTTGTAGTCATCTCATCTAGTTATTGGATGGCAAAGCAAATAAAAATGAGAAATTTAGAAATCTAGATTCAATGAACAGTGAATAACTTCATGTAAGCACTTCAATGGAACACATCTATTTAAAACATCCTAAAGCAAGCCTCAACAATCTTAAGGTATTACTGCCTTGCACATAATGTTTTCTATCAAACAATTAAAAGTCTGTAATGAAAAGATAAATTTAAAAATTCTTATAGAATATCAGAACAGCTAAAAGTGACACACCAAGTGCCAGCAAAGATATGGAGAAACTGGATAAGTCATGTTGCTGATGGAAATATGAAATGGTTTGACTTCTTTCAAAACTAAACATACATTTTTTTGAGACTAGGTCTCACTATGTTTCCGGAGTTGTCTCGAACCCACGGACTCAAGTGATTCCTAGCCTCAGCCTCCCAGGTAGCTGGGATTACAGGCACGCACTACTGTGCTCAGCTTTCGAATGTACTTTATGGTTGAGTGACTAACCCATGAGACATTTACACCATGGAATACTGAGTGGCACTAAAAAGGAAGGAATTGTTGATAGGCATATAATCTGGATGGTCTTCAGAGAATTACACTGAATGAAAAATCATACTAATGGTCCCACATAAAATGTTTTTGAAATGATAAAAAAAAATTTGAAGTGAAAAACAACAGTGCTAAGGGGTAGGAGGATGGGGCTATCAAGGGGGTAGCACCATGAGGGATCCCTATGGTACTGGAACTTTTCTGTGTTAGCTGTGGTGGTGCTGGTGTGCTACTTTGGAAAAAATTGTTTGGAACTTAATTTGCATACTCATGCAAATGAACACAATTCTGATTGTGCTATGTCATCGTTTTAAGTAATGGTACCGTTGGGGGGAAAGTGACAGAATGTCCAAAAAATTCTCTGTATTTTTTTAAATAACAGCTTTATTGAAATGTAGCTTGTATAGTGTATGGTTCACCCTATTAAAGTGCAATGTTTATTGCTTTTAGCATATTACTTGCACAACTATTGCAGTGATTTTAGAACATTTATATCACCCTCAAAGAAACAGCACCATAGAAAATCTTACAAATGCAACATAATCATCTGGTGGTTATTCATAACCACCAGAAAATGGAAAGACCCAAAGGTCCTTCAACTGATGAATGGATATATGCAGAGTGTGGGAAGTCCTATAGTGGACTATTAGTCAACAGTACAGAGAAATAAAGCATTGTGCTAAAAAAAAAAAAAAGAATGAAAGAAAACTGTTGTAGGCAAAAGAAGTCACAAAAGATCACATATTTTGAGACTCTGTTTCTATGAAATGTCCACATAGGCTTGTCTGTTGAGACAGAAAGTAGATTAATGGTTGCGGGAGCCAAGGCCCAGAGTCCTTGGCTCTCCAAAGGACTTAGCTCTTTTCTCCTTACTATTAAAAAGTAATTCATTATTTGTTCCATAACTGCTTCCATAAATGTTATTCCTATCCCGTTTCTCTCACTTCTAACAGCAGTGGGCGATGGGCCCTCCAAGCTTCCCCACTCTCTGCACAGCTATGACAGTGTTGTCTTGACTTCCCTGGGCCCTGTGCCTAGATCTGACTTGCGTCTCTCCATCTCCAGCCCAGCTCCAACTCCAGCAGGTGGCCCTGCAGCAGCAACAGCAGCAGCAGCAGTTTCAACAGCAGCAGGTGGCGCTGCAGCAACAGCAGCAGCAGCAGCAGCAGCAGCAACAGCAACAGTTCCAGGCCCAGCAGAATGTCATGCAGCAGCAGTTCCAGGCAGTGATGCAACAGCAGCAGCTTCAGCAGCAGCAGCAGCAGCAACACCTGATCAAATTTCAGCAAAACCAACAGCAGGTACCAGCTGTTCTGTGGCTCTTGAGCTCTGGACAGAGACCAGCCACAGTGCTGGGCTCAGGATGGAGCCAGCCATGCTCACCGCTGATGCCTGGGCTTCCTGCAGAGCCTGAAAAAGCGAGGAGAAACAGGTCCTTACTTGTTAGGACGGTGCTGCGCTAGTACAAGGAGGGCTTCTTCAGGCTCAGGTGCCTTGGCCTGCTGGCAGCAGCAGCAGGGGCTTCTGGGTACAGATAATTCCGTAAATTAACTAAAGAAAAAAGTGAGAAAAGCATTCTGAGATGTGGGACTTCTTGAACCATCCTGTGGACCCTTCTCTTCTTACATGTACGTCTCCTGTTTTTGTCTCTGAGTGTTTTGGAGTCCTCACACTATTGCTTGACGCTCATGTCGTGTCCTGTAGAGGAGTGGCTGTGTCACATTAGAAGCCCTAAGGGACCTCCGGGAATGTTCTCCACTTACCCACCCCTCTTGGCCTTTGTTGCTTCCTTTCCCCAGTGGTCATCCTCTCACATCTCAGAGGTCCCTTTTCCCAGAGTTGACAGGGTCTCTTCCTCTTCTCCTCCTCATCCTGAGGCTTGTCCTGTTGACGACTAAAGGAAGCAGAAGGTTCCTGGAGAGGCTTCAGATTTCTGCAGTCACTTCTGCAGTTATCGTTTTTGTGGTATGACAGTTAGTCTCATCCCTTCATAAACTTCCAGCTACTTCCCTGCCTGAAGCCTTCTTGAATCTTCTTTCCACATAGGGGAGGGCCAGCATTTGGTGGGCAGGGCACAGATACGTACTTCATGTGTACTCACTGTCCTATGCAAGATGCTCTTGCCATCTCATATGAGAGTAGCCCAAGCAAACTGCATGGGGGCAAGATTGGTATAGGGCCCAGAGGCCAACAGGGTCACCAAGTACTGCTTGTTCTGCCTCTAGATACAGCAGCAACAACAGCAACTGCAGCGGATAGCCCAACTGCAACTGCAGCAGCAACAGCAGCAGCAGGCTTTGCAGGCCCAACCACCAATACAGCAACCACCAATGCAGCAACCACAGCCTCCCCCCTCCCAGACCCTGCCTCAGCAGCTGCAGCAGATGCATCACACACAGCACCACCAGCCTCCACCACAGTCCCAGCAGCCGCCAGTAGCTCAGAACCAGCCCTCACAGCTCCCACCACAGTCACAGACCCAGCCTCTGGTGTCACAGGCTCCAGCCCTCTCTGGACAGATGCTATATGCCCAGCCACAGCTGAAACTGGTAAGTACCCATGACCCATGGTGGGTAACAGCTCTTCTCAGGTTGTCATGCCTCTGGTGGCTGTTAGTGGTTTCCTAGACAGTAAATGGAATATCCTCTTCTTCAAGCATTGGAAATTGGGCAACTCACCCCCATGCCATCTTCTGCTCTGCTCAGCAGGGAAGTGTGCATTGCAAGAGCCTGCTGCGCCCTTCACAGGCTACCCCTGCTGCTGGAACAGCAGTTTGTCATCCTGGCAGCATGACTAATCACCGTAATGGCCACAGATATTTAAGATGGTAGATGATTAGATGTGTGGCAGCATCTAGCCTCACTGGGGAGGGGGCGGAGGATGGGGGGGTGGTGTGTGAGGTGCTGTCTCCGTTGGCTACCCAGTGTGGTTTGGTAACTGCTTAGTTATTTTCTAGACACAGAGTCATTATCGTATTTGGTGGTAGTGTTAGTATAAAATACTGTTAGTTCAGTCTCTTGTTCAGAGCATTTCCAATTAGCCTTATTAAAGCAGTAAGAAATAGTATCAAGAAGTCACAGGTAACTGCATCCTTTTAATGTTTTTCAGCTTCCTTGTTTTTTTTTTTGTTTTTTAATGACCTCTATTTTTGCTTCATTGAGTGAAGTGGGGATGAACTGAGTGGTGAGATGAATAAGAGGCCCCACCAGGGCAGGTCACACCTGTCATTTGGCCACCTGTTTACCTTCAAGAATCTGTGACTGTGCTCTTGGCCTTAGAGCTAGCTGTTGCTTTGCTTGCCGTTGTATCTGTATGGTGAGATCCCAGTAGGAGGGCTGTACTTCTCTACAGAGTTGGGGGAGCTGGGGCTTGACTGTGCCAGCTCAGAGCCAGGCTGGTGTTTAGTATTTCTGATGAGCTAGAGGATAAAAGGCAAGCAAAGTCATATCATAGGCAGTGAAGTCACGACAGTCTTATACTTCTCACGAATAGCTTCAAGATTCAAAACTCCCACAGAAGTAGGGGTTGCTCTGTCCTCCACCCTGTAGGCTCCAAATTTTTCTCTCTTCCTCCCTCAGGTCCGAACTCCAATGGTGGTGCAGCAGCCACCGGTGCAGCCCCAGGTGCAGCAGGTACAGCCCCAGGTGCAGCAGCAGACAGCAGTGCCAACAGCTCAGGCCTCCCAGATAGTGGCTCCTGGAGTCCAGGTGAGGACCTTTGGAGCCTAGTGTTGGCTGGTGCATGTCTACCGTGCATGGAGCTGGATTTCAGGTGCTCTGTGGCAAGGGTCCTGGTGGGGTCTGAATCTGAGTTGGTACAGCACAGGATTCCTCACCCCAGCTCTCTGCCAGCAGGGGCTGATCCCAGAGCCTGGGAAGCCTGGAATCCTCAGTGTCACAAGCTCTGCTCAGTCCTGTCTAGTCCTCTCATGTGCATAGTCCCGGTATCATTCCCCTCTCCTCTGATGTCCTTTATCTTCCCTCTCTTCTCAGAACACAAGTTGGAGAGGAGAGCACTCGGTTATAGTGCTGAGTATGGGGCTTGGCAGGAGGAGGACAGTAGCTCTCTAGAAACCAGGGGAACATGAATGAATGGTGGAGACTGGCTCCACCGTTGTCATTGTCTTGCTCCACAGCCTCCTGACTGCTGATACTCGCCCCTGTGCCGCAAGTGTGGGGGAGGCCCAGCACTCACATTCTGTTTGTTGGATGCCAGTGGAACGGGTTGGGTCTTGCCTAGCCTTTCACAGGAAGCCAGATGCTCGCTGGTGTCAGAGGTCTTAGAGATGGGAACCCCATGGCTCCTCCAGTAGTTCCACCTTATCTTTGTGCTGGTGCCAGCGAGGGGAAGCGCCTGTTTGGCGTCTTGGTACTTCTGTCTCTGTCCAGTAGGAAACACCGACAGTCCTGATGCAGGAGAGTGTTTTCTGTAGAACAAGCAGGCGTAAGGTCACTGCTGGGTCCTGCCTGACCGTGTGCTCTGCTGGACTGAGTGGCACCAGCCGTAGTCAAGACCCTGCCTGATACTTGCGATTCTTGTTGGGCAGGCATGGCTGCATGTCTGACGCCCTGGGATCCAGTGTATTCCCTGTATGTCAGAGTGCACGCAGCCCCTTCCTGGCACCAGCACCATTGCTTGTGTCCATGGGAAGCTGCTGGAGGAGAAGTGTGCCAGTGGAAGAAACTGAAGGTACAGCTTCTGTTGTTGCTGCACCAAGTGACCTAGACAGAGTCCCCCACATCAGCAGCTTCCCCAGACAAGGTTTTAGGTGAGATACACTACAGGATGGCCCTTTGTCTGTACCTGGGGAAGGGACTGGCTGCCATGAGTGACTAGGTTGGAATCTGTCTCTGCTGCAGCCACTGCGTATGTACTGCGTATTATGTCCTCAGGCCCCCAGCACTCCCCCTCTAGGGGGGTTCATGCGGAGAAGGAGGTGATGTGTAGCCAGTTGGGAGAGTGGCTGCATGTAATGACCTCGCAGGCTGCAAGACTTTCCCTGTCCTGTCCTAGGATCATACTTCATGGAAACTGCCGCATCTCTCTACCTTGCAGTTTGCTGGCTTGAAGGAGAACTTCCCTCTTCATCCCATTTCTTGGTGTCTGGAAAGCAAGCATAGAACTCTGACCCCGTCTTCTGATGGTCTAGTTTGTTTCAGGCTTCTAGCTTAAGTTGTTGTCTGCCCTGTGGCTCCCCTGTTGCCACATCTCTTCTGAAAGTGGTCCGCAGCTCTGTGTGCTCACTGTCCCCTGCACAGCACTGCTACCTGCACTTACTCCACTCTGTCCTGGAGGACTCAGTCCCATCAGCATGGCAGTTTGGGCAGGGACACAGTTGCCTCCAGAATAAACCTTGATTTGTAGCCGTTCCCCTACAGAAAGCTGATGGCCAGCAGAGCTAAAGTGGTGCCCAGGACCCTTCAGACACGGGTCTGGAAAGATTGTGGGGATCTCTGGTAGCGGGAGAAGTACTCACTGCTTGAGTTCTTAAGAGTGAGTGGGCTTGGCTTTTGAAGGAGCGCAGCTTCAGTTTTTGCATGAGTGGTGACCACCTATCTTCCACATGTGAGAGACCAGCCCCAGGTAGAAGCCTCACACTGCCCCAAGGAGCTCTGTGATGGGTCTCCTAGGAGCTGGTGACGTTTTGAGGTTCTGGAGCACGGAGTATATTCTGTGCCCTCAGCACCCTGAGGTGTCTGCCCTGCTTCTGCTGGTTTGTCGCTGTGCCTGGTCCTGCCTTAGTGCAGGCTATGCAGTTTTGTAGCAGTGGACCGGTCATACCTCACTGTGTTGTCCGGGCAGCAGTGGGTCCATGGCGTCCATGGGGTGTGGCACATTCCTTTGGGGGGAGTCTCTGGATACCAGTCTTCATTTGCAGCTCAGTGAACTGCAAGGCTGCAGATATTCTAACCCCCCAAATTTAAAAGATATGTGGTACCTGTAGAGGCACAAAATTGAGAGGAGTATAAGTAAGGAAATACTCCAGTGCAGGAGAAATTCGGTATCTTTTCTTCCTACTTCTCATGTGTAGTCAAGGTCATACTGTACATTGGACTTTATATATAGTTGCTTTCTTGTTAGTGTTACAACGGAAGGAAGCTGTTCTCCTGTAATTAAAACCTTTACCATTACTTCATGTAGTACTCCTTCTTAGTACTGAGCATTTAGTATTCCTTTGTTGTAGTCCTTTTTATGAATGTATCCTGTTGTTCATCATTGTCCTCTTGTTCTTGAACCCTGAGGTTGTTTCTAGTTTTTGCAGTTATCAGTGATGTTTGAATTCATGACTGGGTTCTGGATTGTTTCCTGACTTTTCCTGAAAGTCAGTCACCGGGTCCCTTTGAGACCCTCAGATCACGTCAGACAAGTCATCTGTCAGGAGTTCAAAGACACAGCCAAGAAGTCTGTTGTGCTCACACATTTGACATCAGGACACCTTGTCACTTCTTCAGGCACGTGAGTTGCTACACGCAGGCACAGGTCCTGTGAAACAAGCACTGGGGTTGGGGCACCCAAACAGGCTGCCTACCATGCCTTGTCTGTCCGTCTGCCCTCCAGGACAGAGCAAGAAAGAAGTGTCCTGTTAAAACACTCGAGGACTGTGGGCGCTAGTGTGTGATTGGGGCTTCAACTGAGGGTCGATTTGGGGACTGTAGTATTCCAGAAAAAGCGGGGAGCCCTGTGCTGTGTATACCTGATTTTCTTGTCTGGAGCTACTTGTGGAGATGAGAAAGACTATGTCACTCTCACCTGTAGTAGGGCTCAGCAGACTACACTGACTTTTTGCCCCCCTTGAACTTTAGCTATGACTGTGCATAAAGCCAGAAACAGAATGTGTCTCCAGTTCCAACAATCCCTACCCCTTGTCTTTCAATCTTATTATGTGAGAACTTAACACAATTACATTACTACAAAAACTTACTTGTAGTAAAATTATGCAAATTGTCACCAAGGACACACTTCCCTGATGTACATAAATGTGCTATGGCTATTGTGCTCTCTGACTGAGCCTTGCCCCCTGCCTGGCCCTCCCTTCCAGGCCCTCCTGCACTGTGATGGTGGATGAGCAGACCCACAACCTGCAGAGCAGTGCCTGGTGCGTGAATTCATGGCTGGGTAGATTTGTGTCGGGAGACAGAGCTACAGTCACTCTAGAGAATGGGAACTTGGGTTGCTGGTTGCTTGCTGTCTCACTGTTGTGATCCTGTAAACACTTACCAGTATGTTTTCATTAGGACTTGTGGTTAGAAGAAAATGAGCTCTCCCTCTCGGGTTTTCAGTTCCGAGGAAATCAGTCAGCAACAAATTAGATCTACATTTTGATTCCTTTTTGCTCTTGTTTTTTCCTGGATGAAAGTTTCTGCCATTGTCAAACCACCTGACTGACTTCTGGACTGTCTCCTCAGGAAGGAGCACCATTGAGCTACCTCTGGGCTTTCAGTTGGGCAAATCTTGAGTGCCATGGTAATGATAAATGTTCTCCACCTTACCTGTTACCTGTCCCCACCTTTTCTACTTAGTTCTGAACCCAGGAGAGTTGCTTTCAATCTCTACCAGGTAGGCAGTGGATGCTCTGGGGAGGTTTGTTCCCCAAAACTTCGCATCCAGATCCCCCCTGTACATGCCTCCCGTGTCCCACCTTGTTTCTAATAAGGTGCTGGATATTGGACTCTGCTTTTGTTTGGGCAGACATCAAGGAATGGCTTCCTTGACCCCTAACCTGGGGAATTCTTTTGTTGGTGTGGTTGCACAAATGTCTTCTTCCCAGCCCTGGAGAGGGTTGTCCAACCCCATGGGACACGCAGTGTGTGACACACGTGTGACACCAGAAGTCTCCTGGCAGACCTTTTCTCTGCTTCCCGGGGCTTAGCCTGGCACACATTACTGCCCTGGCCTCACAGAACAATGTACAGTCTCCTGGAACATTTTGTTTTTCCATGGATCATTCCTGCTTCCTTTCTGACCCTGACACGTTGTTTAGTGTAGCTCCATCTTAAAAACTGTGAGCACATGCAGGCTCCACTCTCCAAGGATCTAAGGCTAGGACTCCGTTTGTGACTCAGAGCCCAGAGTGAGTGTGATCGGGCCAGCCAGGTTCCTCCCAGTGCCATCCAGACCCAGATCGAGACTCATGGCAGCGCTAGCCTGTCTTGCTGTCTTTACGCTTCTGGAAGTATAAGTTAAGGGGAGAGCAGTTCCAGTAAGTGCTGGAGATACATAGTCTGTAGTCATCTTAAGGGACAGGCTTGACCCCAGCCTCCTTTCCCCACCTTCCCTTGATTTTAGTTGTAAAAGGAAATCCCCTGGCAGATTCTGACTTGGAAGAGAGGAGGGGAGTTTGAGTTTAGACCTTCAAACATCTTTGTCAGTCATTGTACAGCTGAGAAGGAAAAGTGCCATGAGCTGGCTTACCTGGGTTCTTTGCTTTAATAAGGTCAACTTCTCATAGTGAGCTCTGGTAGATACACTCTTGTGAATCCTGTCCAGGAACCTGGTCTCCCAGAAACACTACCTTGACCCTTGAGCTCTGGCCCTGAGAGTTCTCTGGGCCCACCACCAGATCAGAAGCTTATGGAAGGAGTGTGGCCAACAATTAAAAGGACCTGGAGGCAGCCTTTGTGGTGTGTCTTCTCTAGATTCCTGTGCCTAAGATAGCCTTCAAGGATGGGGAGCTTGAACTTGGAGTCCAGACTCTTTTTTTTCTCAGGCTCTCTGAGGCCCCTGAGGGCCCCACCTTATCACAGAGGCTGCACAACTCTCCACTGCCCATGTCTGCATTTCTTTGTTGCGATCACCTTGTCTGTTGTCCCTCTGTCCTCAAGATGATCACCGCAGCCTTGACCCAAGGTGGGATGCAAGTAAGAGCCCGGTTTCCGCCCACCACCGCTGTGTCTGCCGTCCCGTCAAGCGCCATCCCTTTGGGCGGACAGCCCTCAGCACAGGTATTTACGGGGCAGCGCCAGGGCCGCCGGGAAGCTCAGGGTCCTCAGTGTGCTTTTTTCCTGGCACACTGGGGGATGACACAAGTCATCCCCAGTGACTTGCAGGTGGTCAGAGTGCCTAGCCAAACTTACATATGAGGTCAAACCCAGCTTTTGCTTCTTGAGGGAATATGAGTAAATGTGTGGGTGTATTTTCATGTTAATATTTTGGACACTTCTAATATTTTGATTTTTCTGGAGAAGGTAGGAGCCAAGTCTCTGTAAACACTGTAGTTGTCTAATAGTTATGCTTCTGTCATTTTTGTGGTACTATAAAGCAGAAGCTACGTAACTAGTTCTGCTTTCTAGAACTGTGTTACTACTGTAACCATCAGCCATGTGTGAAGTTTATTAGAATTAAAGCTAAAAATTCAGTTGCAGTGCTTACATTTCAGGTGCTCAGTAAGTAGCCCCTTGAGGAGACTTGTGGCTACCAGTGTGGGTGGCAGAGGTTGTATTGTTGTCTGTTTTATTGTGTCAGACCACACAAGTTCTTAGAGTTTACTGTGGAGAGCATAGAATTTCCTACACATACCCACCCCCCTTCTAGGTAGAACAAGGACTTCTTTGTACATTACAGTACCTTTTTAGGTTCATGAATCACTGGTTTTCTTTTATCATGTGAAATTTGGAATTGTATATGGAGCTTCATTCTGTACACTAGGAGTCTGAGAATAAAATGGTGATGAGTTTCCCTGATCTTCAGGGCTTTCCATTTCACGTTGAAAACCTCAGAGTTACCAAAAGGTAAAGATTCAGTTTCGGTTGTAAGAGAGCTGCATCTACAACAGGAGCAAATAGCCCTACCATGCCTTGACAGCACATGCCATCAGTGCCAGGCGGTACTACCACACATTGCTGAGACAAGCGTGAAGAAGGCTTTGCTGAGGCTGAGGCATTGCTATTTGGGGGTGTGCTCATTTTTACCCCTCCTACGTTCCCACCCCCAGGGTTACCCTAGATGTGTCCTTACTCTATGTCACTGACTGAGCTTGAGTTCTTGCTGTTAACTTTCTTGTAATTGTTGAGTTTGGGGGGAGGAGGTGTCTGGCTTCTGCTGCTAAAAAGGCCTTGCAACTGAACTCTGTAGAGGAGAAGTTTGAAGCAGGTACTGTGTCTGATTCACATGGTCCAAGTAGTAAAGATGGCAGAGGGGGACAGAGCGCTCAGGACTGGGTCCCGAGGCCTTAGGCACCCCCCTGCCCCAGCCCTGTTACCTGCTGCTTGTCATTACTCTTTGCCCTCATGTCTTTAGATTCTCACTTCTGTGACCTCCAGCTTCCTGTTCTTCTCTGCTTCAGTCTCTGGTTCAGTCTCTGTTGGAGTGACAGTGTAAGATTGGATTGATGGGCATAGAGGAATATCTTTGGCTTTCAGCACATGGGACTGGTTTTTATAAAAAACAGTAAAAGACCTCCAACATAGTGAGTATTTGATACATGCCACACTTGGTAATCAAGTTCGTTCTTTGTAAACTCTCTCACTGTAGTGGATCATAGTGCTGGTCTCCCATCAGTCCTTGAGGCAGAAGGTGTTCCTCACCCCCCAATAACAGGCTGAGATGCTCAGACTAGACCCTAGATCCAGGCTGTGAATTGTCCATATTCCTGCCTCAACCTCTCAGTAGGGTTCCTGGTTCAAACCCCCCACCCCAACTCTGACTTGCAAGCGTAGTCATATTGTGAACATGAGGCTGAGCCTGAAACTGACTCCAGAATTCACTGCAACAGCTTTTGTATCAGTATCTTTCTAGTCCTTTCCAAAAAAAGTGGTAGCTCATTCCATAGTCTTTCATTAAAACATGTCTGGGACCTGACCCCACCCTCAGAATATTACTCCCTCCCCCACCCCCCATGTTCAGCACTCTGGACCTGGCGTGTTTGCTTCCAGTCACTTGTACACAGCCAGCCCCCAGGGGGATGTACTTCAACATCCACAGAGCCTTTCTGATTTCATTCTTTGCTTATCGCAGCAAATTGCATCCAAGGAACGGACAGAATAGAAAACTGGAGTATAAGCATTCTACCAGTCCTTCTTAAGATGGGGCTCTCTTGTCCTGTACTTCCCTCACCCCTGCCCTCCTGTCTGCGATACGTGCCCTGGAGGTACTTCACAGACATGGGTAACTGACCAAGCAGAATTCTTTGCCAGAATGCGCTGGACATAGCGCCTAACCTGGGATCCAGGGATGACAGGTCCCTGTCCCCCTGATCACTCAGTAAATGTAAGCAGACAGCACCGTGGCAGAACCCATGTACCTGTTTGCCCTAGAGAATGACTTCTGGGGCATGTTGAGCAGAGGCTAGGAGCACGGGATAATCGCAGGAATGTCCTGCTGGTGTGGGTGGTCTTGAGAAGCTGGAGGATATTGTGCCACTGCTGCCTACACTGAAATTTCTTCACAGGTCAGAGTTCACCAGGCTGGTCATTTCTTCCTGCTACCTGACTTTCTGGCCCCTGTCATCCCTCCTGGCTTCTGGTTGCTCCTCCTCTGCTTACTCTCTGCTTCTATCCTATCTCTCATTTCCACTCCCTGTGGCTGTCATGTGTGGGATAATTTCCACTTAACCCCTGTCCCCAAGGGAAGCAGACAGTGCTGAGGTGGTGGGTGCCTGGATTCCCTCTCTACCCATGTGACCTGGAACAAGTCACTTTCACTTCAGTGTCTACTCCCTGTCATTGAGCTGCAGGTGAGGGGGATGGGGGGTGGGGGCGGCAGGTGGAAGTCTGTGGCAGGCTTGCGCAGCCCCCTCATCTGGAAGTTCACTTCTGTCCTGTGGATTTTGCCAGCAGCTGTGACACATCTGGTCTGTTCCTGGGGCAGAAGGTACCCGGGTGAGATGTGTAGAACCCAAGTGTCAGCTCGCCAGGGTTCTCCGTCTACCTGCTGGTTACATAAAGAAGAACATAACCCCTGGGCTCCTACCTGGCTCGCCTCTCATTGGAGACTCGTTAGCCAGCACGTTAGCTAGTTCTTTCTTTGGGCCATTGTTGCTCCACTCCAGATGTGTCTGTACAACTTGGGGTTTGGGAGTCTCTGCTGATGCCCCCAGAGGGGTCCTGAAGACCTGGGAAGGAGAATGTATCTGCTGCCAATGATGCTTTTTTCCAGAGTTGTCAGAAACAGATCCAAATTGATGCTGGAAACCAGTATTTCCTTACCAACCTCTAGAATGGTGGCTGCAGTCATCAGGACTGGAGTCCAGGACCAGACTCTCCACCCAGGCTGGCCCCTCTTCACCATGTCTTAGACCCCCCTTCTCTGTCTCATGCCCAGAGGAGCTGTGTGCATTCCATGGCTCTGTGGAAGCCAGAGGATGTGGATGGAGTGTACAGTTTACACGTGGTCTGTGTGCTGAAGGTCCCTTTAAAGTAAACTTCACACATTCAGGTGGGAAGTGAACTGTGGAGTGGCCTTCCCACTACAGAGCCCCTGCCAGTGTGATGTTCTCCCGGTGCCTTGGCACTCACCAGAGAAGTCCAGCTTTCAGGCTGCCGACAAGAACCGAACACAAGGGACCTTCTAGAAGGGACATCTTGAGCAGAGGCTGAGTCACCTCCCTGAGGGCTAGTCTGTCAGATGAGGCCAAGTAAGGGAGTGGTTTTCATTTGTTTTTTTTTTTGTTTGTTTGTTTTTTGTTTTTTTTTTTTTTTGAGACTAGGTCTTGCTATGATGCCCAGGGTAGTCCCGATCCCACAGACTCAAGCAATCCCCAGCCTCAGCCTCCCAGGTAGCTGGGATTACAGATGCCTGCCACCATGCCTGGCTGCTTTTTCGAGACCAGGTCTCACTATGTTGCCTGGGGTAGTCTCAAACCCGCGAACTCAAGTGATCCCTGGCCTCTTGCCTCCCAGCGCTTGGATTATAGGCGCACACCACTGCACCTGGCTTAAGCGAGGAAGTTTGACCTGTGGCAAGAAGAAGGTGGCTTTAAGGAAGTGTGGGTCAGGTTTAGGAATAGATTGGGGTCATGGAAAGGGTGGTAATGGCAAGGTTCTCTTGAAGCAAGTGAGGAAGCAGGGCTTTAGGAGGAAACTGGCTGTAACAACATGTCCTGTGCATGACACACAGGACCCAGGGTGGGCCCCAGAGCTGATGCTTGCATGTCCTTGGCACTGCCTGTGGTTCTCTGCATGGACTTTTCTGGTGCAACTTACTTACCTTCCTAATTCTGGGAGTTTGTTGGCACCTTGGGGGATTCTAGAGTGTAATTTCTAGTGTGTAGCCTGTAATGCCTACTCCAGGACTCAGAGTACCCTTGCACCGTGGAGGAGAGTCCTTTTTGGGGTAAACTTGCTGTACTTAGTTCACTTCCACAAACTGAGTCATCCCAGGCCTGTTGCTGAGGCCTGGTGACATCAGTGAGAATCACCTGTATTGTTTTGCTCCTCTTGGCAGAGCCAGCAGACCCAGCTGCTAGAGGCCTGAGCTTATACACTCCAGCTGCTCCACTGGGAGCCTAGTCACAAGTGGTGGGAGCAGCCCATTCTCTCTGCTGGGCCCTCAGTTAACTTTAATGCCTGTCTGACCTGACTGTGATAGAAGTGTCCCAGTGTGATCTCCATGCCATCTGTGATGCCAATATATCCTGTGCAGTGTTCTCCATACTCATGGGAGAGAACTGGAGGCCAAAGAGCGGGAGGCAAAGAATAGTTCAGTCTGGAAACATGGTACAGGTGTTACTGGAGAAAGGGCCAATCATCTGCCCAACTTGTACTCAGGAGTGGGTGAGGATGGCAGGCTTCCTGTTTTCCCAGTGGGATCTGAACTCCAGATCCTTCCTGTGTCCTGATTAGAGCAATAAGAAAGCAGTAGCCCCCTAGAGTCATCCCAACCCTGTACTCCCAGAGCTGTGCTGGGGGGGTGGGGGTGAGGGGCAAGGAGGCATGAAGCCTCTGTCTTCAGGGGACCCTGGGAGATACAGTTGAGTGAGTCTGTGGGGTGGGTTGAACTCCAGCAGTAAGCTCTGAGGGGATGCATTGCATACAGGAGGCTGACTAGGGCATGGGAGAAGCTACTCTCAGTTCTCCGCAACCCAGAAGCTGACAGGGTCTTCAAGGTGACCTTGAGATGGTAAGGGATGGGACCTTTATGGTACCATTCGAGACACTGGGCAAGGCAACACTCTGGAGGTTTGTTTCAGGGGGCTGAATGCCCCACAGCTATCCTTGCCATCAGGAGCTTTGCTCACATCCATCTCAGGAGTCTTTGTGTGAAGCAGTTAGTTCACTCATATTGTCTCTGTCTCCTGGGCACTGTAGCTTCAATCTGCAAAGTTCACAGATGAGTGCAGCGGTGTCCCTAGTGACTCTATGTGTCCTTCCTGACCAGGACTTTGGAGAGGAGGATGAGCCCCAGCCCTACAAACAAGAGAATGGCCTCAAGATGACACCAAGCTGCTCACCTCTCCCAGAGGGTGCTGATACAGTTGGGGGTGCTAAGCAGCAAGACTGAGGATCCTCTGGCCAGATGTGTTAGAAAGGGCTGACACAGGGACCACCTAGCTCCCATTAGGAAGGTCCAGGTGGGATACAATATGTAAGACTGCCTACGCAGAGCCAGGCATGGTGGCACGCGCCTTTAATCCCAGCTTTGGGAGACTGAGGCTAGGAATCACTTGAGACTGCAGGTTTGAGACTACCCCAGACAATATTGTGAAACTAGCCTCAAAAAAAAAAATAGCTGGGTGTGGTGGTACGCACCTGTAATCCCAACCTTGGGAGGCTGAGGCTAGGGATCACTTGAGTCCACAGGTTCAGGATAACCCCAGGCAACATAGCGAGACCTAGTCTCTAAAAAGAAAAAAAAAAAGACAGACTGTGCTGTGGCAGGGAGTTTGGGAGCGCTGTGGAAAGAACGTGCAGAGCAAAGTTCTCACTGACTCACGTAGGAGAATATGATAGACCAGGTGGTATCTTTGGAGGCCACAGGTTGTCTCTGGTCTCCCTCCTCCACAGGCACTCACACCCATGAGGCAGGGACAAGGGCTGTCCTGTCCCAGCTCAGGAGCCTGTGCTCTTCACAGATCTCCCCCTCAGAGGCGCAAGTCCTTTCCAGTAGCACCTGGGTTGCTGCGTGCTTCTAAGTGTGTATACCCATGGGGTAGAGACTCTGTTTGTGCTCGAAGGACAGGGTGTCGAAGGACAGGGTGTCGGCAAGAAAGATTAGAACATGTGATGAGGCTGCCGGAGAGAGAAGGGGCTATGAGTGCAGGATGATCTGCAAGCCCCAGCTTGTGGGAGCAGGAACCAGCAGAGTGAGCATGTAGCAGGTGAGTAGGCTGAGTTCCTTTCACTTCCAGGTCAACCAGACCAACCTCACCATGTTGTCTTCACCATCTCCGGGCCAGCAAGTGCAGACCCCACAGTCGATGCCCCCTCCCCCACAGCCGTCCCCACAACCTGGCCAGCCCAGCTCACAGCCCAACTCCAATGTCAGGTAGGCATGATTGGGTTGCTCCTCACTGCCTGACTCCCTGGGTGAACCCTGCCTGGAGCCCTGGCTCACTGATAGCTTCCTTTTGCTTTGCTGCAGCTCTGGCCCAGCCCCATCCCCCAGTAGCTTCCTGCCCAGCCCCTCACCACAGCCCTCCCAGAGTCCAGTGACAGCGCGCACCCCACAGAACTTCAGCGTTCCCTCACCGGGACCTTTAAATACCCCTGGTAAGTCAGGGCTGGGTTGGTCATGCCCCAAGTCCCAGTGTACCATCTTGAGCCGCACACAGCCCTGCCAGTTGAGGTACCGAGGTCACCCTTCACCTCTCACGGCCTTGGCTCATATTGGGTGAATGAATTCTGGAACCCCACAACTGGAGTGCCCCACCTTGAGAGTTTGCAGAGACGGCCCACTCTGGTCTGCGACCACACTCACCAGGTTGTGTCCTGCAGTGAACCCCAGCTCAGTCATGAGCCCAGCTGGCTCTAGCCAGGCGGAGGAGCAGCAATACCTGGACAAGCTAAAGCAACTTTCCAAGTATATCGAGCCCCTGCGCCGCATGATCAACAAGATCGACAAGAACGAAGGTGAGGGCCAAAGCTGGGGTGGGGCCCATAGACACCCCAGGCCTGTGTCTTAGTGTCCCCTCTTCTGTCCCAGACAGAAAAAAGGACCTGAGTAAGATGAAGAGCCTTCTGGATATTCTGACAGACCCCTCCAAGCGGTGAGTTGTTCAACCTCCTGGGGAAAGGATAGTGTTTCTCCCACAGCTCATGGATAGTCCCAGGTGCTTGGCTGACCCAGCTGTAGGCAGGTACTTGGCGATAGTGTGGAGGTTAGAGAAGGGATCCTGGGAGTGTCAGCTGGAGTTGTAACCCCTGCTGTTGCAGCAGCCAGCCTCTGCCCTGTGGCTGTCACAGCCCTGACCCTCACTTCAGTGGCTTTGGGAAAGTTCTGTTGCCGCATCTGCCAAGTGTGCATCTCTAACTTCCACACTTGGCTGTGAGATTGAAGCCAGATAGTGCTTGGGAAGCGCTTGGAAGCAATGTAGTGCCAGGTTCTCAACCCTCCGCATGTACCCTGCCCTGCCCGCTCACCCCAGGCTGCTCTGGTTGCCAGGATTTTGCCAGCACAACCGCACATTCCTGAGCACCGGCCTTGGGTCACTTCCCTTTCCCCACCTTGGCTCAGGTCGCTCCTTCTAGATCTTTCCTGTTCTGTTTATCTAGACAGAACGCCAGATGTTGAAGAGCGGGCCTGTCCAAGCTGGATGGCTCTCCGGGCCCTCACAGTTAATTCCTAATCGTGGTTAGAGGGCAGGGGAGTGAGCAGGGGTCTGACCTTCATCCTTCCCCTTGGCCCTTCTCACATGTGTCATGTTTTGCTGGCCAGGGCAGCTCTGGGTAAGGGGCTGCTTTGCCTTGGAGTCTGGACCTGGGAGCAGCTGGTCAACTGACAGGGGTTCCTGTGGAGGGTTTCCTCTGGCTGGGACTCAGGGCTGGCTGGCTCTGTTCACACAAGGGAGGCCAAGTGGAAATAGTTGGGATCACCAGAGAGTCTCCAGTTCCCTAGTCTGTGGGCATAGAGGGTCCACCGTGTTCCCTTTTCTCGCAGGTGTCCCCTAAAAACATTGCAGAAATGTGAGATTGCCCTGGAGAAGCTCAAGAATGACATGGCGGTGGTGAGTGGGGTGCCTTGACCTGGTGATGTTCAAAGAACTCTAGGCATCTCCGGGGAGGTCAGTGCTGGGAGGAGACCTCCCAGGACCAGGTGGAGGGGCTGCACTGCTTAGCCTGGGAACTCTGCTGGGCCGGGATGCGAGGAGGTGAAAGTGTGTACACAGGAAAAAGGGAGGAAAAGAAAAATCACCCTGACTGGGACCCTGTGGGTGCTGCTTTCATCCCCTCGTTTGTGAGCTTTTATGCATGCTGCCTCTGCCATACTGTGTCCACCCAAGAGACCAGACCTGGGGGAGGCAATGGCAGGGAGGGCCAGGCCTCAGGGGAGGCAGAATGTGTCCCCATAGACCACCTTTGACTCCAGGGGTGGAAGCTTGTAGGGAGCCACAGAAAGTCCATAGTGAAAACGAGGGTTTTGGAATCTGAACTACCTCTCAAAGAGTCAACAAGACTGCTGACTCCGCCTCCTCTGTCCCCAGCCCACACCCCCACCACCCCCAGTGCCACCAACCAAACAACAGTACCTATGCCAGCCTCTCCTGGATGCCGTCCTGGCCAACATCCGCTCGCCCGTCTTCAACCATTCCCTGTATCGCACATTCGTGCCAGCTATGACAGCCATCCATGGCCCACCCATTACGTGCGTACAGCCCAAGTCTTAGCCTCCTGGTGGGTGGTGGGCCGTGGGCTACAGTCTGGCCTTGTGTTGTCACCACGTCTCCCTCCTCCAGGGTCCCTGTGGTGTGCCCCCGGAAGCGTAGGTTTGAAGAGGACGAGCAGCAGAACATCCCTAATGTGCTCCAGGGGGAGGTGGCCAGGTTAGACCCCAAATTCCTGGTGAATTTGGATCCTTCTCACTGCAGTAACAACGGCACCGTCCATCTGATATGCAAACTGGGTGAGTGCCCAGGAGAGTGACCCCTGAACTACAGCCCCAGGGACCCGCCACTTCCCCCTGCTCATGCTGAGCCACTGGCTTCCTGGTTGCGCCCAGCCTAGGCCATTGTGACATGACTCGGGCCTCGCACACCCAGCGCGTGTGCCTGCTCACCGTCGTTGGTCCTCACTTGCCCCTTGCCCAGGACATGTGCAGAGGACTGTTTTGTGAGCCCGCAACCTCTCCTCTCCCCAGCGCTAGGGAAGCTCCTCCCGAGTCCAGATGTGGCTCTGCTTGCCTGAGAGTCGGGGCAGCCTCTGGGCTTGACAGCAGGCCTCATCAGAACGTTTCTCCCAGGGCGTGAGGAGCCCTGTCTGCATCAGATCTGTGAGGTAGGGCCGGCCAGGGCCTGGGGCCAGATCACAGGTGAGCTTCCTTTCTTGCAGACGACAAGGACCTCCCAAGCGTGCCGCCCCTGGAGCTCAGTGTGCCTGCCGACTACCCTGCCCAGAGCCCGCTGTGGATTGATCGGCAGTGGCAGTATGGTGGGTGAACCAGAAGGACCATGGTGGGAGGCCCCATGTTGCCCTCAGCGACCCAGGGCAGATAGGGGTCTACCCTGGGCAACCAGGGTTTTCTTTCTGGGTCCCCCCGACCCAGGCCCCCCTTCCCCTCCGCTGACTCCTTTGTGGTTGGAACGGGTTGCCCAGTGGTCGCTTGGAGAGAAAGGGTATCTGCCCCCACGGTGTCCTTGGGCCTGTCCCACTGTTCAGGGTAGCTGTGATCCGGGGATGGTGAGGGGCCTGCGCGGGCAACCCCTGCGCTCCTCTGCAAGTCTGAACTGGGGGCGCAGACAGGAACTTGGGCTCATGGGGACCCATCTGAGTGACTGGGCTTCAAGCCAGAGGCCCAGAGAGAACCCTTTTGACAGTGACAGACCCTTTCCCTCCCACGCACCCCCAGGCTTAGGTCTGGTGCGCGTCGGGGCCAGGTGCCGGGACCTTGAGGCCGCTGAGCCCCGGGTCCGTTCCTGTTCCGGTTTCCTGGATGAGACGAGGGCCTGTATGTGGGAGACGTGGTGACTGGGTGGAGTGTCCTGCGCAGCAGTCTTGTGCCTGCCAGGACTGTCCCCTCCTGTTGCTTGTGTTGGGCTGGGGTCCTGGGGTGACTAGAGCAGAATGGTGCGGGACGCGGCCCTCAGGCCTCTTGCTCTGTTGCAGACGCCAACCCCTTCCTGCAGTCGGTGCACCAGTGTATGACCTCGCGGCTGCTGCAGCTGCCTGACAAGCACTCAGTCACGGCCCTGCTCAACACCTGGGCACAGAGTATCCACCAGGCCTGCCTCTCGGCTGCCTAGCCACAACTGCAGCTCCCCCTCGGGCCACCCCTCCCCCAGCTGCCAAGGACCTCGTCGGGGCCACAGAAGACCTTGCACACCTCATGCTGGACGTTTCTAGGTGTTGGCTTCCTTAGAGAGCCTGGGCTTAGATTAGCTTTCTTGCTTTTATCTTCTGTCTCGGGGTACTGCCAAACATTTCCCAACGTGTGCAGGACTGGTACAGGTGACCGTGGGGCTGTATCCTCTGGGAAGTTGTCATGCTCTGCCCTGGGCCCCCAGGGCACCTGTCCATGCTCTGCTCCTGGACAAGAGCTCAGGGTCTCGTTAGAGCATCTTGTGAGTCTGAAAACACTTCTGCTGTTTCAGTAGCAGACATAGGGAACATAGGAAATCTTTAAAACACACAGATTTCTCAGATGCGTTGAGTTCAGACCATGCCTCTGTTGGAATGCTCCCAGATGCAGTGGCTGTGTTTTAGAGGGGAGGCTGGCCTATACAGGTGGCTACAGGTCCCCTGCCACCAGTTGGGCCTTATACCTCACGGCATTCTCCCTTCTAGCCCTGAGGGCCTTCATGGCGTTGTGGGGGCATGCGGGGAGCATGGGGGATCTGGAGGATCCTGCCCCTGCCCCTGCCCCTACTCGTTGGACACTTGGGCCTGCCCTCAGGTCAGGCTGCCATCCTTGGGACCTGTTGTCCTTGGAGCCACTCCAGAGAGTGAGGGCTCCCTGATGGGGCACCGGCCAGCTCTCTGATGAGTGTCCTCCTTTTATATGTGCACTACCATGTCATCTGTGGTTCTTATAATAAATTTATTATTCCTGTGTTGGCTTTGAATTCATCACTATTTCCCACCCCCATTGAGTCTGGCGCCCACAATCAGTGAAGGAGAGTGTCAGACTGAGGTAGCTCCCCCAGAGTTGGAGATGGCCACGAAGGCCCAGGCCTTAGATCACCCTCATCTGATAGTTCGTGTGAAATTCCTGCACCCCAGAGTGGGGAAAGGCAAAGATGCGTGCAGAGGGGGCCGCTCATTGGGCCAGGAGGACTGAGCTGCCCTGCCTGCTGAGGACTGTCACCGATCTGGCCGCAGCCCGGACAGGCGCAGAGCTGCTGGTGGTGATGACTGAGGGTGTAATGTGAGGCCCTCACAGGGTGGGGTGGCTCCCATGGAGAAAGGAGGCAGGACAGGGCAGCTCACCAGCAGTGTTTTCCAGTGAAGCAGGAGGACAGCATCTTTGCCCCCCCCCCCCAGGGGGTATCCTGATGGCCCTGGGGGGATGGCCGGCAATATCTTCCCATTGCTGGGACAGGCCTGGTGCCGGTAGTGACACCTGGTAGTAAGGGGTGAGATTCACAAGTGGGAATAACGAGATTTATTTGCAGTCGTCAGCAGGTAGGACAATACGTATTTTTGTGGAAGTGCAAAATAGTAAAATACTGAACAAGAAAATAATTCCTCCGAGATGAAGTAAGTACTTTATGGGCCATGAGTTTTGTTTACCTGAAATTACGCTTGGCTTCAGTGGATTAGAATCCTTAATGACGCAGAACTAGGGGGAGCGTCTCCAGCTGCAAGCATGCGGGCTGGTGGCCCTCAGAGCACAGAGCGGTGCAGCCGCCGGCTCTGCACAACCTGTAGCCTTTTCTGCCGCTCCGCAAAGTTATTTTTCAGAGTCTGCTTCAGCGCAGGTAGGATGGCACGCTCCACCATGGGCGTCGGACTCAGAATCAGACTGGTGGGAGCAAAGGGAGGGCCTCCATGTGCGCGCTCAGAGATGGGGATGTGGCCCCAGCCAGCGATGCGGTCCCAACCAGTCCCTGAGCCCCAGCCCTGTTGGCACCTGACCCGGTAACTACCTCACCCAGTCCAGGCCCGTGAGACTCACCATTTCTTAGACACACCCTTGGTGGGGACCTTGGGGAACTGCATGGTCCCTGGATGAAGGGTCTCCTGGTGGTCCCTGAGTGAAGGAAGAGTTGCTGAACCCCCCAGAAAGTGGTAATGGGGAGGAACCAAAGCAGGGAGGAGGGAATGGCTTACTTGGGAGAACTCTGCCCAGCCTCCTCAGGGCCAGCCTTGAGCCTCTGGTTCCCTTCCAGGAGGGACTTTAGGTGCTGCAGCTGAAAGGGAGAAGGGCGTGGTGGTGGGGGCTGCCGACTCCTCGGGGACAAGCCACCCACGATGCCCCACCCTCACCCCCCGGTTCTGAGCCTCACCTCTTGGGCCTGCAAGAGGTTGGCGTTCCACAGCTGGCGGATGACCACCTCGCACTGCTGAAGCGTGGTGGGCTTGCGCAGGGCTGGGGGCAGGCTTGCCAAGGGGGACACCCCTACTGCCTGCTTGCCCTTGTGCTGGCTGCCTGCCACGTGGGTCGCTGCAGCATTAGGGATCTCCACTTCCTCGTCTCTGAAACAGTCATGGCAGCAACCACCAGGTAGCACACTCTTCGCTAACTCCCCACCGCCTCTCCACAGGGCAACACTGCCAGCCTGGGGGAAGTGGGTGCTTACACCGCTTCCCTGCCTAGCTCTGTTCTGAAGGAGGCGGTGGCCTCCGGGTCGGGTCTCTGGTTCCGGCTAGCCCAAGGCTCCTCCCTCTCTCCCCTCTCAAGGTGCACTGGGGGTCAGATTTGCCTTGGTCCTGATCCCACACCTACTAGGGCTGGTTGAGCAGACCTAGAGACTGCTGGAAAGCAGAAGTCTCTCCTGCTGGCTGTGCTGTCCAGGCAACAACAGGGCTGCCCTTCTGGAGGCACATCCCTTGGTTTCACTGTTGCTTTCCAGGGGAGACCCAGACACTGTCCCTGCTCTGGCTGGTGGCCCTGTCCCTGCCAGTGACCAGGTGCACCCAGAATGCAACTCAACTCTTCTCTCGGTTGAGAAGCAATGGATGTGAAGGGCAAAATATTTTCAGTTTAAGAAAATAGCTTTGGGGCTGCCACTGGCCTTCTTGTGGTTTCAGGTCAGTGCAGAACCCCCAGAGAAGGACAGAAAGGCAGCACCCCCAAATGGCGAGTCCACCTGCTTTCAGGAGCTTGGTTTGTGCTCAAGACAGGCTATCTGCGGCCTGGCACGGTGGCTCGTGCCTGTAAGCTTCAGCCTATGAAGCGGCCGGGGCTAGGGATGGCGGTTCGAGTCCCGCCTGGGGCCCCTAGCGAGACCTAGTTCCAAAAAAATAGCTGGGCGTGGTGGTGCGCGCCTGTCATCCCAGCTACCTGGGAGGCTGAGGCTGGGGATGGCTTGAGTCTGTGGTACCCCGGGCTACGAGAGCCTGCGGTTCCACAGGCAAAAATAGCGAGACCTAGTCTCAAAAAAAAAAAAAAAAAACAAA
>PVHY01010967.1:36797-49951 GCA_004024945.1 Uropsilus gracilis | reverse complement strand
CCCCCCCCCCCGCCCCAGCTGCGGCCCGCGCTGGGTCACACCCCCTGGGCGCCCCGATCTTCCCTGGACCCCGTCTCCGAGCCCGCAAGGGCGCTGCGCGAGGCGCCGCTCGGCAGCGCGTACCTGGGAGGAGGTCGCAGCGCTGGCCGGATCCAGGCGGAGCGGCCTCGCCTCCCAAACTGCTCGCGCGCGCCCAGCGCCGGGTCTCCTCGGCCCGGGGGGGTGCAGATGCGCCTGCGACCCCCGCCCGGGGCAGCCGGCGGGCTGCGCGTCCCGGCTCGGGAGCCGGACTTCCTGCCGGGGGAAGCGATCGTTTTCTTCTTGGACACCCGCCAAGCTCCAGGGAGGGCTGCGCTCGTACACTCCTGGCCGTCGAGAGCTCCGTGCAGTCTCCAGCCTGAATTCGTTCTTTGCCGCCACCAGCCAGGCTTCCCCAGCGCCGACCAGATGCCGGCTCGGGCCCGGGGCAGGCCGCACGGCGGCGGCGAGGTCAGCGGCTCTCCAGCTCTCGGCCACTGGTCACCCGCGCTTGGGGAGCACTTGAATTGTGGCCCCAGCGCCCTGAGAGGCTTTTAAGGCCAGAAAAGAATTTTGAAAGAACTCGGTGACACGGTTTAAACTGAGTGCTTGTCAGGGTGCTGCTATTTTGCATCCACTTCATCAAATAAGATATTAAGTCATTGCACTTGTTTCTCCTTTTCGAAAATAGTTACTAAAACACTATAAATTCTGTTTTTCCTATTAAACGTCTGTCAGGTGGACTTGCGAGGAGCCCAAGGCTGTTCCAAACAACTTTCCCAGTTCGATGCTCCAGTTTGGTTTGGTTTTGTTGTTTTTTGAGTCCTTTTTTCCTTCCTGCAGGAAGGTTTTGGGAGAGACCTAATAAGCACCTGGGAGAATAGAGTGGGGAGATTGGAGAGGGGAACAGGTAGACACTGCAGCGACCCCATAGAGCTGTTGTCAGGTCAGGTGACAAAGGGCTATTGGATAAAATCTTCAACGACTAGAAAAGCCAAGCTGGAGAAGGGAGGGGAATTGGCAAATCATCTACCTGATAAGGGATTCATTTCTATAATGCATAATCTCTGCAAAGTACCAACAGCAAAACAAATAACCAGATTTTAAAAAGAGCAAAGAATGTGTCTAGATGTTTCTCCAAAGATAGTATACAAATGACTATAAGTGCATGAAAATATCACCAATCATTGAGAATTGTGGATAAAAGTTTCAATGAAAGGCAGACCTAGGAAAGAAGGAAGGGAGGGAGGGAGGGATGGAGGGAGAAAGGGAGGAGGGATTAATAGCTATTGCAGAAAGTGAAGAAACTGGAATCCTGTCACTCCATATGAGAATAAAAAGTGGAAAACAATAAGGAAAACAGCAGGGAGGGTCCTTTAAATTTTAAAAATAGAATTATCTATCATTTGATCCAACAATCCTGGCTGTGGGTATGCATGCAAAAGAATTCAAAACAGGCTCTTGAAGACATATTTGCAAACCCACACTCCCTGTAGTACTGTTCATGTAGTTCATGACTGTTCATCGACAGATGAATGCATAAAGAAAATAGGTTCCACCCAAATGTGGAACATTATGCAGTCCTGAAAAGGGAAATACCTGTCACGTGCTACATCATGGATTAACATTGTGGTGACTATGCCAAATGAAAGAAGTCAATTGCAAAAGGGCAAAGACTATATGATTTCACACAAATGAAGTATATAAAGTAGTTAAAATCCTAGAAACTTAATGTAGAAAGGACTGGGGAAGGGAGATGTGGGAAACTGTTGCACAATGTATATAGTGTGAGTTTTACAAGATGAAAAAGCACAGCTGTGTGCATATACTTAATACTATGAACTGGACACTTTAAAATAGTGAAGATAGCAATTTTAAAGTTACATAAGCGGGTGTGGTGGCGTACACCTTTAATTCCAGTCTTGGGGGTCCTCGGGTTCAAGACTACCCTGGGCAACATAGCAAGACCTGATCCAAAAAGAAAAAAAAAAAGAAAGTTATATATGATGTAAATGTGACTGTGATCACTGCAATCAAGAAAGAAAATGTGATACTATAAGAATTTATAATTGGGGGAGACTTCTGGAGTATCAGAGAAGACTGCTGTAAGCAAGTGTTATTCCAGTTGACCTCTGAGTCACAGTTAAACAAGGAGGAGGGGGCAGCTGGAGTAGAGTGGGGAGCTAAAGCAGAGGGGGGAGCCCAAAGAAAGGTTTCTGGGCAACAAGACTCTTGGTGAGTCTACATTTATTTTAGTGCTGGTGAAATTCCCTACTTCACATTGGAAACTATACTACTGATGGCAATACTGGCCAATATGTAGCAAATATTAATTCTCTTAGCCAATTACCTACTTAACATAAAGACTACGTGCAAGATTCTAAAGTCAAACTACTTGGGTTTGGTTCCAGCTCTGCTATATCTTTAGTAGCTTCATACTCTTGGGGAAGTTACTTAAACTCTGTGCCTCAGTTTCATCCTCTGTAAAAAAGGGACAATAAAAAACAAGCACCCCATTGGGCTATTGAGAGGATTAAAGTGGGTTCACATACAGTCAGCCCTTCAGTCTGTGTAGATGATGCTCTGACTCAGCCAACCTAGGATCAAAATGCATACTGTTGTCATTATTCCCTAAAAACACAGTATAAGAACTATCCACATTGTATATGGCGTTATAAGTTATCCAGTGCTGATTTAAAGTCAGGAGGATGTGTATAGATAAATGCAAATACTATACTAACGCAGGATGACCAGGTCAAAGCATGATAACATCAGCTGAAGCCCTAAGAAACACAGCTGAGAGGTCTAGATAAAGAACTGTCTAGAGAAACAACCCATGACTGACTGACTCAGTTTACTGGAATCTCCTTGAATCTTCCTCAGTCTGTCTTTGCCATATCAGGCCTTGTCCTGCCACCCATGATAGCCCACCCGCAACACCGGGCATGTAAAGTGTGTAGAAACCCTTAACTCCCTGTTAGGGAGCCTCAGCCTATGAATATGAATCTGCTGAGTCAGTACTGGTACTAATATACCTGCTTCTTGCCAACCCTGGTGTCCCTGATTGCCTTGGCAGGTATGGTCCTCACACCCTTACTGCATGCTTACAATGCCATAAAGGATTTGAGTATGTGCAGATACTGGTATCTGTGGGGTTCTGGGAACAATTCCATGGATACCAAGGATTAAGCTCAAGTGGAAAGGGCTGGGGAGAGAAATTGGGGAGATAAAGATCATGGTGTCTCGTTTCTGTTCTTCATATCTGTTCTACCAGCAAATTCTGGAGGTTTAGTTGGGACGTAGGGAAAGAATTGCCCCTCAGAGCCAGACAAGGTAGGCACACAGGAAACTTTGAGAAAAAAAACAATGGCCAGAAAAACAAACTTCAAAAGCTATTTTTTCCATAATGAGATGTGGGGGTGCCAAACCTGGAGTCTGGGAAAGACGCGGCCTTTCTGGGAAATTAATATCAGACTGGGAGAGTTCAGGGCAAACAAGAACACAGGCTGTTTCTCGTTGCTGTGGCTTCAGCCAACCACAAGGACACTGATGAAGTCTTCAAATAAATAAATATGACCAACGGGGAAATCCATTTCAGTGTCTCTGCCCCGCTCTGAAACGCCTTGGGGGAGATTTGCTTTTCGATCTCCTTTTATTTCTGATCTGTTTCCTCTATAAATAAATTTGCCTCTTTCCACTTACTCACCTGAGTCGTTAAGGTTCCTGCTAGGATTTTCTAAGATAAAAGCCTGGTATTAAGGCAACACCATGTTTTTATCAAGTCTAGAATCGGACCACAACTCATGGTGTTTACTACCATCTCTTCAGTTCCGATCACCCAGCATCAGCTCCTGAGGCAGCATTCCTGTTCCCGACTATTCTTAAGTCAGGCAACTCCAGAAACCTTTCACAGGCCAACGGATGTGACCAAAAAAGCAACTATGCTCTCTGTAGTTACAGTCATATCCTGCCCCCAGGCTGGGTTCTTCCATGCTCTTTTCCCCCTTTACTTTTCTCCCAAGCCCTGTCACTTGTCCTCATCTGTCACATCCTAGATACACAGGTGTCTACTGCCTCCACTCGAATGTAAGCTATAGAGAGCATGAATTCTTGTCTGCTCTATTCTCTGACTGGTGATGCCTCCAGTGCCTAGGACAGTGCCTGGTACATAGGGGGCACTTGATGGTTTGTTGAATGAATTCAGTGACTAATGCTGAGCGAGAGAAAGGAGAGGGAAGTAATCCACCCCAAAGATTCAGTGAGGACCTATAGCCAGTGACTAATTCCTTTCTCACCGCCTACCGCCATCAGCAGCTTGCTCCTTACAGCTACGTGCACTGGTTTACAGTGTACAAAGCACGTTCACATCCGCTATCATTTGACTACTCCATAACCCCTCAAAGGGATGTTAGTGGAGTCATACTCAACCCAGATACCCAGTGTTTGAGGAAGAAACAGGTAAAGCCAGAGAAATGACCCCGAACCAATTTGCTCAGAAGTAAAAAGCATAACAAAACCTACAAACAAAGCAAAGTCACATCTTCTGAATCTAATCAGGTGTATCTACCTCAAGCTGAAAGGCTGCGTGTGCAGAGGTTACACCCACAAAGTACAGTGTTTGGAGCAACAAGGCTTTGGAATTTGCCTAGCTGTGTGACATTAGGAAAGTTGCTAACTCTCTCTGGTCCTCCCTTTTTTTAACCATCAAATGGAGATAATAAAAATCTCTACCCCTACAGGTTTATCCTGAGGGTTAAATGAGATGAGGTCTATCACATTATCATTAGTCGCTTAAAAAACTTTTTGTAAAGTCAGCTTGTTACATTGTGTTCATTCAAGCACTTTTTTGAGCGGGCCCCTAATTCTGCCCACCTTTCTCAGCTAACCTGAGGAGCAGGGACTGGAAAGCATGATGCCATCTATTTCAAAGGTGGTGAAATGAAGGCTCTTGGTCACTAGAGGGATTTGAGTCAGTGCCTCTGGGAGGCGAGTAGCTGTGAGGCGTCCCTAGAAACCAGAAAGAAGGCTCTCCGGGGACAGAACCCAGCCGCCTGGCTTCTCCCCCTGGAGTACCCATCGTATCCAAGACACGATTTCAATACGCCCTCTCCAGAGAGGGCGGTGTTTACACACTGCCGGGATGCTTGCAGTGAATGCATAGGTGGCCCAGAGCCTCCAAGCCTCCACAGGCCGGGAGAGCGTAGCCTCGGGAAGCAATCCACTCTCACCCTCTCATTTGCGCCCCCTTCTGGGCAACGCCGTGGTCTGCTCAGAAGGTGCATAGCAGGAGAGGGAAGGAATCTCCACTGAGACTTCAGGCCAGCAGTCAGCCTGGCACTTGATGTCATGTAAACGACCTCCTTGAACTGATCCATGAGGTCACTGGGAAAATATGGAGACTTGAGAGGTAGAGATGAATACAAACAAAGGGAAACAAAACTTGCTGTGAGTGAGCCTCACTAGTAAGCTTGAGAGCCCGTTTACAAAACTGGGTTTGACTTGACTTCAGAGCTCACACAGTCTTCCCCAAATTTGAAATGGAGCCAGTCGAGCCCCTGACCTATCTGAAGATCAAACTTTGTGACAACTCTGTGATAACAATGTTCCCCTGACTGTGATCATGGCATGGGAGTCAGATGGAAGGAAACTATCACCTAAAGGAGATGTCATAACAGGAACCCCAAGATAAATGGTTGGACCAAGTAAAATCACAGCCTGTGTATGCACTAGAATTCCTTTAATTTCATATGAGTATAAATGTCTATGACTTAAGACAAAGTGGTCAAAAGAATGTAAACTTAAAAGCAATTCTCTTAGGGAGGGAAACAGGGCAGGATATAGAGAGGATGTTTCTTTTTTTTTTTTAATACTTTATATATATTTCACATCTTGGTATTCCCCAGGGTTCACCCACCATCTCCCCTGACGGCTCCCAACCATCCGCCCACCCTCAGTTGCGTACTTTAGTTTGATTGTTAGCTTGTTTTGACTTTTCTTCCTAGTCCTTTGTTTTTCTTATATCTCATATATTAGTGAAACCATTTGTTTTCTGTCTTTCTCTTTCTGACTTGTTTCTGCTAATATGATTTCCTTTAGGTACATCCATATTATCTCAAATTCATCAAATTTGTCATTTTTAATTGATGAGTAATATTCCATTGTGTGTATATACCATATCTTTTTCATCCAATCATCAGTTTTGGGACATTTGTGCTGTTTCCATGTCCTTGCAATTATAAAGTGCTTCAATAAACATCCAAGCGCAGGTGTCCCTTTATATAAGTATTGAGGTCTCCTTTGGGTAAATTCCCAGAAGAGCAATTGCTGGATCAAATGGTAGTTCCATTTTCATTATTTTGAGGGTCCTAACCACAGCTCTTCATAGTAGCTGGACCAGTTTACATTCCCACCAGCAGTGTAAGAGTGTTCCTTTCTCTCCACATCCATGCCAGCACCTGTTATTGCCCATTTTTTTGATGTGAAGAGGATGTTTCTTTTATTCTTCTTGTTCTGTACCACCAGAAGCAAGCCTATACTATATATATATATATATATATATGTAAAGTTGAATGAACCTTATTCTTATAAATTCAAAAACTATTTGATATTGTTCTAAAAGAAAATACTAAACTGGACATCTCACAGATGACTGTGAGGGGCCTCCTAGATTAAAGATTCAACTTATGACAGTCGTATGCTGTTGAAGAAAGTAGTATCGCTACTCTGTGAGCTAATAGAGATGTTCCCTTATTAGCTTCACTGAAAGACCTACATGAGTACTGTTTTTGCTAACTAGAAGACATCAATGAGGACTTTTGCCTGCCCTAGACAGGTGAAAAGTGAAAATTATGTCCAGCATTTGTTTTGCAGTGGCTGTTCTAGAGCCTGCACCCACCGCATGCAGGGAGACTGGTTCTGCCAAGCTCTTTCCCTGAGAACTTCTTCATGCAGGTGTGTATATATCATAGCATTCTTGCTTCACTATATGGCTGTGCTACTTTAGGTTTTATATGTTACTAGGTGTGGTTTGGTAGGCTCTTTTTGGCATTCAGGAGTGATCAGAAAGAATTCTATATAAGCAAATGGTAACTGCTTCTTTGCTTTACACCATTTCAAGTTGTAGGAGGATTCCTAGGAGTGCTCTCTGTTTGGGTAAAGCAGGGGAAACCTGCTCTTTTTGTAATAACAAAAGCTAAATTTCAAAGCATTCACTGTATATGGAGTTTTGCTATAGAATCTTTCCCATATATCCATGAATTTAATTCCCACAACAGCCTTGTGAGGTAGGTACTTGTGATGACCAGTCTCCAAGATGGCTGTCAACCATCCTTGCCCTGTGGCGCTCATGTTCCCGTGTCGTTTCCTCCTGCATACATAGGGCCAATCCTCACTGCCAATAAGATATTGTGGAAGTGATAGCATGTGACTTCTAAGGCTAGGTGGTAAAATACATGACCATTTCTGCCTTTTGCTCCTTTTCTCCAGATTCTCCTACTTTGGGAGAAGTCAGCTGCCATGTTGTGAGGATGAACAAGCAGTCCTGTGGAATGGCCCACAAAGGGAGGAACAGGATAAAATCCAGTCAAGGATCATGAACTGTATTTAGTTTCATGACTCTGTTTTCCTTTAATCTCTTTAAATAGATTCACCTTTAATTTGTCCCTTAATTTGTTTTTTTAAAGACACTGGCATTTTTGAAACATCCCAGGTGAGCTGTCTTACCGTAACACTCCGGATCTGCCTCTTGCCTCCTGAATAGATCTAGTTAATAGGTGAGGCTATGGCAAAAGAGGAGATGTATCCTGTTGGTGCTGTTTGAATCTCCTTTAATCAGTGTCCACAAATGTGTTTTATGCACAGGACCACAGATTGCTGTAGTACTTGACTTCTTGGGAAGTTGCAAAAGTTGGATTGGGAAGTTGCAAAAGTTGGATGGACCCAAATCTTGGCTGAAAAAGTACCATAAAGAAGGATAATAAAGATAGATAAAAGATATATAACTTACAGGCATAACTGGAATGATAGTGAGTCAAAATAGCCCACACAGTGTGAGGGCCTTAAAATCCCCAAATTTGCCATCCAAACAAAGCAAACACATGTCTCACAGACAAAGGCACCACCTAACCTTGTACTCCTTGGTGTGATGATTCCATCATCACAATACAACAAAGTTCTCCCAAAACCTTTGCAAACTGAGTCACAGTCATTAATTTTGGTAGTTTTTTTTACATAGCTAACACGAGGCAAAATTATACAACAAGAAGAAAAACTTTGTCATTTAGTAACACAAGTATGTGATGAAAAAGATTTAGTGCATTTAACAAACACTTATCTACCACTTACTACGGGCCAAGCACTCTCCTAAGTGCTTTACAAAGATGACCTCATTATGTCCTCCCAACACCCTTAGAGCTGGCCTGGACTAGGCACTAGGGGGGGGGCAAGAGGGGGGGGCAGGGAGTAGGCAGACACTCAGGCGCTTGAAAAACCCTCAGAATGGCTCCTTAAAAGATCCCCCTGGGAACCTGCCTGCCTCACTCTACTTTCAGCCCTGCGGTGGTGGTGTAGACACCATTACGAGAATCCTTTGCTATATTGAGCAAGCGGCAGCACAGAGAGGTTTAGCAACTTGCTTCAGATCACACAGCTAGTGAGTGGTCAAGCCAGCCTTGAGACCCAGGGTGTCTGATTCCAGAGTCACCTGTCTCTACAAACAGGATCTTTTAACATGAAAAGAAACATAACATGTCAGAGAAAAGTCCAGGGGAAGAGGACTTTGCAACTGGACACACACACACACACACACACACACACACACACACAGAGGGATGCAGACTGTTGTAATCAATGTAATATAGCCATTGCCTTGGATTTTCCCTCACTCCTCACTATTAGGGCCACAGGGCTTCTGAGGTCGCCAGCAGTCTGAATGTAGCCAGTAGACTGCCCAGCTTGTCCTTCCTTAGATCCCACTCTTGATGAGTGAGATCCTCCCAGAGGAAGGGAGATGAGAGCATTTTATTGCTTGAATAGATGAAACTATGTAAATGAGTTATAAGAACAAGTTACCAATGTCACAGCACAAACCCACTTAGGGGAGGTAAATCAGACAGCATCCGCTAGATTTAGGGACCCGGTGAGAAGTGCAGCACCCCAAGGGAACACCCTAGAACCTTCCAGAACCTTCCTGAACAATCGTGGCATACGCTGAAGATAAAAATGGCAGCTGGATAGCATCTCTGCATGAGTCCATCCCTGGAGAAGCAGTCACTCATGTGGGCAAAGCTCTCTGCTCCTGCCCTGTTGCTGGGCACATCAGGTTTCAACTCAAAAACACCTCTGTCCAGAAGGACCCCTCAGCCGCAGCTGCTAGGACTCTCGTTTGTTCACCACTCTGTCTGATGAGACCAGAGGATGTCAGACCTCATGGTCATAAGGTGGTTGTTGAGCCCCAAAAGTGGCTGTTTGATTTTTTTTTTTTTTGAGGTGAGGTCTTGCTATGTTACCTGGGATCCCCGCAGACTCAAATGATCCTTAGCCTTAGCCTCCCAGGTAGCTGGAATTACAGGCACGCGCCACCACATCTGGCTATTTTTTAGAGACTAGGTCTCACCATGTTGCCCAGGGTAGTCTCGAATCTGCGGACTCAAGTGATCCCTGGTCTCAGCCTCCCAGCACTGGGATTACAGGCGCATGCCACCACACCTGGCGATAGCGGCTGTCTGGATGCGTGTACCCGACTTATTCTGATGGTTGGGTTGGCAGATTTTCTCTTGTCACAGATCCTCACCACTTGTCAGTTTGAGGAACTGCAAGTAAATTGACACCTTGGGAAGCCCCCATGGTGCAGAGATGTTTTCCAACTCTGCAAGGGATGTTTTCCAGATGGGCTGGTGGCCGAGGCCGCTGGCATGGGACTGTGTGTGTGCACATGCGCGGTTGCATGCAAGTGTGTGTCTAAGCAGGAACACAGACACTCAGGTGGTTAGAACAGCTCTAGCTCTCCCTGGCAGAGGGCAAGTGGAAACCCCACAGTGAACTGGGCCTCTCTGGCCCTCAGAAGAGTTTGACCTTTTCCAAATCACTTTGCAATTTGTCTTAATGGTGCCCTTCACCCCCTCGTCCCCAAAGAAAGGGTGCCCCATGTAATCACTACAGGCCAGTTCATACCAGGGGAGTGCCCTGCCTCGCCCCTGCTATTTTTCACATCTCAGCAGGATCTGGAGAAAAGATTATTTGTCCAGCTGCCAGTCTTCTGTTCTCTTGCTTCCTCCACACAGGAGACGTCTGTGATCTTTTCCCCATTTCCAAAGGACTCCCTGGGAGGGAGCGGCTCCTTCAAGAGCTGGGGCAGGTGCCAGAAGAGGGGGTGAGGAGGGGTGGGTTGGAGTGGATGTTCAGAGCTGGCTCTCTAGGGTCCACACCTAGTTAACCTGCACCTGCACGCCATTCGACCACCTTTCCTTATAAAGGTCCAGGGTTCCACCCATCTCTCCAGATCAGTATAGGGGATGGTGAGCGGGTGAGGGAGGGAGAAGGGAGATATCATCTCACTAAAAGAAATAGTCATCATTTGTTGACACAGCTCTGTGCTACAGACTTTTAGGACCTTTTCTTATGAATCTGAGCTTGTGCAGGCAATGTTTCAACCCAGTACAAAAAGTAATCAGCAAAAATGCTCTCTCCCTACCCCACCCCCATCCTGAACTGTATTATGCATTTACAACAGATGGATATTTTTGTTCTTTCTTCACCCAAATGGCAACGTATCTAATACTACACTTTCACACTTCGTTTTATTCACTCATGTGCTTCTGTGGTAGAACTCTGTCCCAGCTGTCTCCACACAGAGCTATATAATAGCTGGATGTGTGTGTCAAACTGAATTTGACCAGCCCCCTATCTATGGGGGTATAGGTAGCTTCTAGACTTTTGCTACTGAAAACAGTATCACAAGGCAATGTACAAACGCAGTTCTTGTACCCAATTTAAAATGTGCATGTGTTCAAACTGATAGGCTTTTGGCTTCTGGGTTTGGGTTAAACTTAGTCAGGGCTTCCCTTGTTTTGACTAGCGTGAAACATAACTTCATTTCAGGTATGCCACAGCATTTGGTATTTGTGTACACTGTGAAATGATTGGGCCAACAAGTGGAGTTCACCTGTCACTGTACATAGTCACATAATTTCTTATCATGAGGACTTTTGAGACTGATCTCTTAAGGATGTTCAAATACATAATTATTATTCACTGTATTATGCACTGTTGTCACTGAAATTGGGTCGCTACCATCTGTGGCATCCCAGGACCTATTTCTAAATGGATGTTTATCTTTTCTCACCCCCTTGCCTTTTAGTATTTCCAGGGTTCTACTTTTTTGCATCAGTATCTGTCTTGGGATTTTCTTGTGTGTGTGTGATCTTGACATAACAATTCAGATTTTTCTGCCCAGACAATCTTGCTAGGCTCGTCAGGTGATCAAGCTCACCATAGATGCCAGGGGACCTGGAACAAGGGCCCTTTTCACTGCTGAGAGATGACAACAGGTGGCCCAGCTCACGCAGGGAACATTTGGAAGCTGGCCTCTAATTTTGGAAACTCTGTATCCCACCCTTAATGACAATAAAAATAGCTTTTGGGCCAGGCAATTCCTAAAAAAAAACCAAAAAACATTCTATTTTAGAATTGTTTTAGAGTTACAGAAAAATCCTGAGAATGGTACAGAGTTTCCATATATATCTCAGACTTGGTGCCTCACAGCGAATGAGCCAGTAGCAACACATTATTACCTCAAGTCTATACCATTCAGATTTGCTAATCTGTGACTATTTTGGGTGCAACAAAGCTTAGTGGCTTTCACCTTGACCTTGGCCTCTGGCAGCCATAGTTTCTCAGGCTGTCTCCATTTTGATAATCTTGAGAGTTTGGAGTAGTACCAAGCAGGTATCCCTGTAGTATGCTCATTGATTGGGGTCTGACTATTTTATTTTCAACCACAGGATAGGGGCTATGGGTTTTGGAGAGAGGTCAGGTAAGCCTGACTCTACAGGTAAAGTGTCTTCTCATCACAGGCACCATCAAATTGACTTACCCTGCTGACACTGACCTTGATCAAGTGTCTGAGAAACTGCCAGCTTTTATCAAGTGACAGTCATTGTCCCCCTCTTCCATGCTGTCCCCGGGACGGAAGTCCCTCTGCAACAGCTCGTGTGGAGACATCCGTTCCACATCTTCCAAGCACCCGTAGGGAGGCCTTGGAATTCTGCACAGAGATTTACTCTCCCGGATTATTTATCTCGTTTGACAACCACGGACATACAATTATTTCCTTATCCACCAGAATACATTATATAAAACATATCATAAATCCATTGATCTAATTCTTTGGCATGTGGTTATATTTGGCAGTTATTTCAATTGCATGTTTTAAGCCCCACCTGTATACAGACCTAGGGGACAGAGATGAACCGTGGATGTGGGGCCACATGCAAGAGGAACCCTGCTTGCAGGAAAAGTGCCCCCTGGCACTTTTCTCACCCAGCCTCCCAATCCGCAGGAGATTTTAGGAATTTACACACGCATTTCCCTCCAGCATGCACACCCTAAATCATAGACACACTTGTGTGACGTCTCGGCTATCTTGATTCCACTTTTCTAAGTGAATCAGACACGGGGGTGATCGTCCATTTGGCGGCGGCGGGCCGGAGTCCTCACGGGTCCTGGGGTCTCCAGCTCGTTCAGTTCCGGGAGCTCTCCTTCCCTCCTCCCCCCAGCCCCGCGGGGGGTCCCGCGGCGGGGAGGGGCCGTCCCGTCCGTCGGGCGCCCCGCCCTCTGTGACGTCGCGCCGGAACCTGGAATCCCGGCTCGGAGCGAGGCGGGGCGGCGGCGCCGAGCGGGTCTCCCGCGGACTCGGGTGGGCGCGGGGCGCAGCCATGAGCGAGTCCAGCGGCAGCGCGCTCCCGCCCGGCAGGCCGGCCAGGCAGGCCTTCACCCGCCAAGGTAAGGCGGCGAAGCGGGTCCCGGGCGGGAGGCGCGGCGGCTCCGGACTCTGAACCCGCTCCTCGCGCGGGTCGCGGGCGGTGGGGACCGCGGGTCCGTCTCGCTGCTGCGCGCCCGGCTCAGCGCCCGGCTCCGGG